>JAPMUY010000296.1:0-14321 GCA_026901105.3 Galaxias olidus | reverse complement strand
TCCATGTCCTATAGAAATACAAACGTTAAATACAACTCCTTAAAGTCATGTGACATGGAAAAGTCATGTGACATGATTAAGTCATGTGACGTGATGTGTGCTCGTGCTGAGGGGCGGGTTGGTAAGTTAGTTCATTGGTATCTCTCGTGTATAATGGCTCAGGGAGTTCTTGCACCTCTTGTGCAATCAGCTTTGTAAAAACTCCTCCTCTGACGTTCACCTGGACAGAGACACGCTCTGCTCTGACGTTCACCTGGACAGAGACACGCTCTGCTCTGACGTTCACCTGGACAGAGACACGCTCTGCTCTGACGTTCACCTGGACAGTGACACGCTCTGCTCTGACGTTCACCTGGACAGAGACACGCTCTGCTCTGACGTTCACCTGGACAGTGACACGCTCTGCTCTGACGTTCACCTGGACAGAGACACGCTCTGCTCTGACGTTCACCTGGACAGAGACACGCTCTGCTCTGACGTTCACCTGGACAGTGACACGCTCTGCTCTGACGTTCACCTGGACAGTGACACGCTCTGCTCTGACGTTCACCTGGACAGTGACACGCTCTGCTCTGACGTTCACCTGGACAGAGACACGCTCTGCTCTGACGTTCACCTGGACAGAGACACGCTCTGACGTTCACCTGGACAGAGACACGCTCTGACGTTCACCTGGACAGTGACACGCTCTGACGTTCACCTGGACAGAGACACGCTCTGCTCTGACGTTCACCTGGACAGAGACACGCTCTGCTCTGACGTTCACCTGGACAGAGACACGCTCTGCTCTGACGTTCACCTGGACAGTGACACGCTCTGACGTTCACCTGGACAGAGACACGCTCTGCTCTGATTGGACTTTCTAACGGCGGGAAGCCGACCTTTAATTGCCATCTCAAATTGTGCTGTACAAAGTGAAATGATCATACTCAAATTCCAGGTAAACCATTCAAATGATGGTAAATTCCAGGTAAACCATTCAAATGTAATTTCTGACGGCTCTAATCTCACCCAATAGTCTATAGCCAACTTCTCATCAGCACCCTCCATCCCTCCATCCTTCCATCCTTCTCTGTGTTTCACCATCATCCCTCCATCTTTCTCTCCTCTGTTTCACAGGCTTCCCTCTACCCCTCCCTCCTCCTCCTACCACCTGTTTCATCTGTTGTTCTTTTACATCCTTTCTATAGTCTAAACCACTTCCTGTCTCTTTGCTCCTTTTCTTCAAATAGAAACAATAAGATCAACAACCATCACAGGAACACTGCTAAGCTAATACACGCACACACACACATACACACACACACACACACACACGCACGCACGCACGCACGCAAGCACGCACACACACACACTCAGACACACACACACACACACAAACACACACACTCAGACACACACACACTTAGACGCACAAACAGACACACACACACATACACACACACACTCAGGCACACACATACACACTCAGACACACACGCACACACACGCACACACACACACACACATACACACACACACACACACACACACACACGTACACACAGAGGCAGACATGGACAGACATGGACACACACACACACACACACACACACACACGGAGACACACAGAGAGATACAAAGATACACAAACACACACACACACACACACACACACACACACACACACACACACACACACACAGACACACAAAGACACACACACACACACAGAGACACAGACACACACAGACACTTACTCATGTGATTTCCACAGTCTCCTGGGAGGGGGGAGGAGCTCTCTCTTGTTGAGGGGGGCCACCCCTATGGCA
Source organism: Galaxias olidus (assembly GCA_026901105.3). NCBI lineage: Eukaryota > Metazoa > Chordata > Actinopteri > Galaxiiformes > Galaxiidae > Galaxias > Galaxias olidus. The sequence continues at coordinate 12,510 of JAPMUY010000296.1, read as the reverse complement.
ACCTGCATGATGGTGATAAACTTCTTATACTTCATACTCATAGGTGCGCCTTTCCGTCGCCGCCACGGCAACCCGCTGCTATGACAACTCTGCCTTTTGGCTCCCAAAACACTAAGAGTGCAGTCGGACCTGCTGTGGGTCCAGACCAGACGCTAGCCCCGCCAGACGCAGAGGAAGACTCTGGATGACAGGGTTAGAGAGGAAGACTGGTCAGCGAGACGCAGCGATGAAGACTCTGGTCAGCAAGACACAGCGAGAGGAAGACTCTGGTTAGCGAGACGCAGCTATGAAGACTCTGGTTGGCGAGACACAGCGATGAAGACTCTGGTCGGCGAGACGCAGCGATGAAGACTCTGGGTGGCGGGACGCAGCGATGAAGACTCTGGTTGGCGAGACACAGCGATGAAGACTCTGGTCGGCGAGACGCAGCGATGAAGACTCTGGGTGGCGGGACGCAGCGATGAAGACTCTGGGTGGCGAGACGCAGCGATGAAGACTGGGTGGCGAGACGCAGCGATGAAGACTCTGGGTGGCGAGACGCAGCGATGAAGACTCTGGGTGGCGGGACGCAGCGATGAAGACTCTGGTTGGCGAGACACAGCGATGAAGACTCTGGTCGGCGAGACGCAGCGATGAAGACTCTGGGTGGCGGGACGCAGCGATGAAGACTCTGGGTGGCGAGACGCAGCGATGAAGACTGGGTGGCGAGACGCAGCGATGAAGACTCTGGGTGGCGAGACGCAGCGATGAAGACTGGGTGGCGGGACGCAGGGAAACAGACTGGGTCGCGTAGAGATTTGTGTCCACATTATTGTTATATAACTCCTAGCAGTCCGTTCAGTGAGACAGATGATGAAAAAAGCCCCAGAAAGACACACACACACACACACACACACACACACTGTATAGTGAATAGTAGCACTAAGCCTTTGGTGCTTAAAGTTGCCCTGCTAAATGTAGTGCTCTAGTTTATTCTGTTCTCCTCTGAACTACAGGGAGGATTAACTGCCTCAGTCACGCACGCACACGGTCCTACTCTTACACACACAAACACAGTCTAACAATACTTTGTGCAGTATCCTATACTTTGTCCTATCCTAACCTGCTCATAGTTACAGCAACTAGGCTCTGTAACCAAAGTGACCCATCCTAACCTGCTCATAGTAACAGTAACTAGCTGTAAATAGAGAAACAGGCAGTCACATAAATTAGTCTGTGAACAGAGAAACAGGCAGTCACACAGATTAGTCTGTGAACAGAGAAAGATAGACCTCTATCTCTCTCTGTATCCCCCCAGACAGACCTCCATCCAACCATCCCTCCCTCCATCCCTCCAACCTGTTGGCTGCTCCAGTCACAGGGCTAGCTATGATTGGTTTCATTTGTGTAGAGCTAGGATTAAAATCATTGAATTCACCCCATCTCTGCGTTTTCCTGTTCTGCAGTCAGAGAAGTGGGATTCACAGAGAGCAAATCCTGTCACGAACAAAGGCTCTATTTCTGTAGCAGATCAATCCGACAAAGAAGAAGCCTATTGTGATGAAGGATTAAGGTAGAGGCCCACACTCTGTCCCAACCTCCCTGCCCCTACAGCAGCACGCTAGCCAACATCACCATGCTAGCATATGTCACTATGCTGGCCTACATCAGCACGCTAGCCTACATCACCGTGCTAGCCTACATCACCATGCTAGCCTACATCACCATGCTCGCCTACATCACCATGTTGGCCTATATCAGTATGCTGGCCTACATCAGTATGCTAGCCTACATCAGCACGCTAGCCTACATCACCATGCTAGCCTACATCACCATGCTCGCCTACATCACCATGCTAGCCTACATCACCATGTTGGCCTATATCAGTATGCTAGCCTACATCAGCACGCTAGCCTACATCACCATGTTGGCCTATATCAGTATGCTGGCCTACATCACCATGCTAGCCTACATCACCATGCTAGCCTACATCACCATGCTAGCCTACATCACCATGTTGGCCTACATCACCATGCTAGCCTACATCACCATGCTGGCCTATATTAATTACCATGCTAGCCAACATCACCATGCTAGCCTAGATTAGCATGCTAGCCTACATCACCATACTAGCCTAGATTAGCATGCTAGCCTACATCCCCATGCTAGCCTACATCACCATGCTGGCCTATATTAATTACCATGCTAGTGTAACAGTGTAAATAGGTTTGAGTTAAATTCCTGCATAAATGGGTAAAGAGCCTGTCTGTGGTTCGGTTGGTCAAATCCCTCCGCACAATGCGTAGTGCCATGAATTAGGGAATCTTGGGTAATCCACAGCAGAGATACGTGAACTGCTGTGGGTAAGTCCCAATTGATAAATGGTCTGGGGCAAATCCGCCATAAAGTTATTAAATGAGCCTACGTTTTGTCTTATGTTATATGTTGTATTAAACACATTGTTTGTAAGCAGTTTAATGATACATAAGCCATGCATTCCAACTTTAGAAGACACTTTATCGAACTTCTGTTTCACATGGGTTTTGGCTAGTTGCTAATGTGACGCATTTTCTTTAGGAGGGCTGTATTGAGTGTTGACCATTGAACATTCTACATGTACCCTATCGTTCCAGGTAAAGGTTTGTAGATGTTTTTCTATAAATATGTATTGTTATTTAAAAGATGCTATGTGTTGTCTATGAGAAATGTTTTACAATTTAATACATTTCTTACCTGTTGCTGTTATAGAATGTAAACCAAGGATGGGAAATATACATTTAAGTATTGTTCATTTGATAAATACTAAACCACTATACGATCACCAAATGTGATAATATAATTAAGAATAATTTAATATGGCCATTGTATTAATATCAGAGCAGAGATACGTGAACTGCTGTGGGAGGGCTGTATTGAGTGTTGACCATTGAACATTCTACGTGTACCCTATCGTTGTAGCTTGTGAATAAATGATCATCCATCCACTATTCCCGAGTAGTCGACTTGTTGATTTGAGGTGACGGAAGACATTGGTCACACTAGCCTACATCAGCATGCTAGCCTACATCACCATGCTGGCCTATATTAATTACCTTGCTAGCCAACATCACCATGCTAGCCTAGATTAGCATGCTAGCCTACATCACCATGTTGGCCTATATTAATTACCATGCTAGCCTACATCACCATGCTAGCCTACATCACCATGTTGGCCTATATTAATTACCATGCTAGCCTACATCACCATGCTGGCCTATATTAATTACCATGCTAGCCTACATCACCATGCTGGCCTATATTAATTACCATGCTAGCCTACATCACCATGCTAGCCTACATCACCATGCTGGCCTATATTAATTACCATGCTAGCCTACATCACCATGCTGGCCTATATTAATTACCATGCTAGCCTACATCACCATGCTAGCCTATATTAATTACCATGCTAGCCTACATCACCATGCTAGCCTACATCACCATGCTAGCCTACATCACCATGTTGGCCTATATTAATTACCATGCTAGCGTACATCACCATGCTAGCCTAGATTAGCATGCTGACTCCAGCAAGCAGCCTGTAGGATGGCTGTAGTGTACACACCCACCAGTCATAAAGCAGCCGGTAGTTCTGCAGCACACAGTGGGAGCTGACTTGTGTTGTGTCTGGAATATTTAATCACAGTTATAGTATCTGCCCCCACCCCTATTAAACAACGGGAAACATTTTTTACATGTAATCTGAAGCAGTATCTGAGGCAACTCAGTTGTTATGACAATGAAACAATCTGAATATTTCACAATGCGACTGAATTTTGCTGAATGCTATGATAATATTTGCTTACTAATTTAAGCTAAATTACAAGGTTCCTCCCATGACATTGACTGCTGGTTGTTGGGAACATAATATCGAAACTGGCAACAACATCTCAGCTAAAAAGCATGTAAATAGTAAAGCTCTGCTAACTGAGCTGGCCTCATTGTTCCTCCTCCTGTCAATCAGTTCACCAGCTATCCTGGGAGAGCACGCCGCGCTGGGCCAAGGTGTCTGGCCAACCAACCCAATTCCCAGTATGACGTTTGTATAAGACCCCATTCCCAGTATGACGTTTATATAAGACCCCATTCCCAGTATGACGTTTGTATAAGACCCCATTCCCAGTATGACGTTTGTATAAGACCCCATTCCCAGTATGACGTTTGTATAAGACCCCATTCCCAGTATGACGTTTATATAAGACCCCATTCCCAGTATGACGTTTGTATAAGACCCCATTCCCAGTATGACGTTTGTATAAGACCCCATTCCCAGTATGACGTTTATATAAGACCCCATTCCCAGTATGACGTTTGTATAAGACCCCATTCCCAGTATGACGTTTATATAAGACCCCATTCCCAGTATGACGTTTGTATAAGACCCCATTCCCAGTATGACGTTTGTATGACGTTTGTATAAGACCCCATTCCCAGTATGATTCCCAGCATGACGTTTGTATATAGTATGACGTTTGTATAAGACCCCATTCCCAGTATGACGTTTATATAAGACCCTATTCCCAGTATGATGTATATATAAGACCCCATTCCCAGTATGATGTTTATATAAGACCCCATTCCCAGTATGATGTATATATAAGACCCTATTCCCAGTATGATGTATATATAAGACCCTATTCCCAGTATGATGTATATATAAGACCCTATTCCCAGTATGACGTTTGTATAAGACCCTATTCCCAGTATGACGTTTATATAAGACCCCATTCCCAGTATGACGTTTATATAAGACCCCATTCCCAGTATGATGTATATATAAGACCCCATTCCCAGTATGATGTATATATAAGACCCCATTCCCAGTATGACGTTTATATAAGACCCCATTCCCAGTATGACGTTTATATAAGACCCCATTCCCAGTATGACGTTTGTATAAGACCCCATTCCCAGTATGACGTTTATATAAGACCCCATTCCCAGTATGACGTTTATATAAGACCCCATTCCCAGTATGATGTGTATATAAGACCCCATTCCCAGTATGATGTATATATAAGACCCCATTCCCAGTATGATGTATATATAAGACCCTATTCCCAGTATGCCGTTTATATAAGACCCCATTCCCAGTATGATGTATATATAAGACCCTATTCCCAGTATGATGTATATATAAGTGAGACCCTATTCCCAGTATGATGTACAGTATATATAAGACCCTATTCCCAGTATGATGTTTATATAAGTGAGACCCTATTCCCAGTATGAAGTACAGTATATATAAGACCCTATTCCCAGTATGATGCATATATAAGTGAGACCCTATTCCCAGTATGATGTACAGTATATATAAGACCCTATTCCCAGTATGATGTATATATAATGTATATTACTGTAGTAGATATTAAACTACGTTTACATTCCATAATAAACCAAAGCACAGAAAAGGCTTGGCACTGCATGACGGATGTTTCTGGGTCTGTCCTTCTTTTCTGCTTTGTTAGCATGCTTGCCAGGTGAAGCTATTTTCTGCTTGGGTTCAAAGGCCACAGTGATTGAAGTGAAGGTTGGGACCTCTAGTCTCACATGACATTTTCCTCACGGGGACAGGGGGGTGGGGGTGGGGGGGGGGGGGGTGGGGGGGGAACGGTGGGGGGGGGGGGGTGTGTCACAAAATGGATATGCTTTACACCTCAGAAACACACGGACCGGATCAGCGGAACAGGAGCTATCACTTACCAGTCAACAAGCTAGGATATACTGTACGTTACAACATCATGGATCTCTGGAGTCATCAGTGACCAATCAGAAAGCCTGGTTACATTTGACCCCTCAGAAAACCACCACTCAGCACCTCATCACTAACCTGCTTCTGACAGGAATAATCATCTATCAGCTTTAGGTTGATGGGTACTCATCTAGCTACCAGAGCAGCTTGTGTCTCCCATATCCTGTCATAGCCCCTCCCCTTTCCTGCCATATCCTGTCCTAGCCCCTCCCCTTCCTGTCATACCCTGCCCTAGCCCCTCGCCCCTTCTCTCCCCCCTCCTCCTCCTGCTCCTTGTCTGTGTGCAGACCTTTCTTTATTATGCTCTTGGTGCAGGCTAGTCAGTGTGTGTGTGTGTGTGTGTGTGTGTGTGTGTGTGTGTGTGAGTGTGTCTGTGCGTGTGTGAGTGAGAGAAACAGATATGTAGAGAGAGGATGAGCGAGAGAGAGTAAGACGATGAGAGAGAGAGAGTGAGAGGGGGTGGGAGAGAGAGGGAGAAAGAGGGGGACTCTGTTTGCTTTCATTAATCTTGTTGAGAAGCCTGTCTGCTGAGGTGTAGCTTGTATCTCAGGCATCGCGCCACAGAGATACAGTCACTCAATGCATCACTACTAAATACACACACACACACACACACACACACACACACATACACCATCAGTCATATACACACCCTTTCACACCCTGTAGGTACTTTGGGTACTCAAATAATATTCAAACATGCTTGTGCCCCCGCATGGAGTTATGTGTGTGTGTCTGTCGTAATGTGTGTGTGTGTGTGTGTGGAGTGTGTGTGTGTGTGTGTGTGTTTGTGTGTGTGTGTGTGTGTGTGTGTGTGTGTGTGTGTGTGTCGCTCTGTGTCTGCTTGTGTTTGTTTTGAAGTGCGTTTGTGTGTCCTAGTGTGTGTGTGTGCATGGGTTATAGGTTGTCGTAGTGTGTGTTGTATTGTGTCCTTGTTGGTGTGTGTGTGTGTGTCTTAATGTTTGCTAGCCCTAGTGTGTGTAAGGGTCATACTGTGTGTGTGTGTGTGTTCACAGGGCCGGGATCAGAGGACAGAGATGTAGCAGTAGCAGAACCCTGTGTGTGTGTGTGTGTGTGTGTGTGTGTGTGTGTTGTACTGTGTGTGTAGCAGAAGCTAGTGTTGCATAATGCAGGTGTATCTGTCACACCCATCGATCTGGAGGGAGGGTGCACACTCCGGCACTACTACACACACACACACACACACACACACACACACACACACACACACACACACACACACACACAGCAGAATAAGCACTCTGCCTCTGCTGTCTTGTTCTATTCCTCCTCCTCCTCTGTGTGGCTGACACACGTCTTCCTCCTGTCTTTATCTCTCTCTCCCTCACCCCCCCCCTCTCTCCCTCACCCCCCTCTCTCTCCCTCCCCCCCCTCTCCCTCTCGCTCTCCCCCCTCCCTGTCTCTTCTCTCTCTCTCTCTCTCTCTCCCTCACCCCTCTCTCTCCCTCACCCCCTCCTCTCTCTCACCCTCACCTCTCTCTCCCTCCTCTCTCTCTCCCTCACCCTCCCTCTCTCTCTCCCTCCTCTCTCTCCTCTCTCTCTCCCTCACCCCTCTCTCCCCTCACCCCCCTCTCTCTCCCTCACCTCTCTCCCTCACCCCCCTACCTCTCCCTCACCCCCCTCTCTCTCCCTCACCCCTACCCTCTCTCTTTTCTACCTCTCCCTCACCCCTTTCTCTCTCTCCTCACCCCCTCTCTCTCACCCACCTCTCCCTCACCTCCCTCTCTCTCCCTCACCCCCCTCTCTCTCCCTCACCCCCCCTCTCTCTCCCTCACCTCCCCTCTCTGTGCATCTCCCCCCCTCTCTCTCCATCACCCCCCCCCCTCTCCCTCACCCCCCCTCTCTCTCCCTCACTTTCTACCTCTCCCTCACCACCCCTCTCTCTCACCCCTCTCTCCCTCACCCCCCCTCTCTCCCTCACCCCCCCTCTCTCTCCCTCACCCCCCCTACCTCTCCCTCACCTCCCCTCTCTCTCCCTCACCCCCCCTACCTCTCCCTCTCTCTCTCTCCCTCCCTCTCTCTCTGTCTCTCTCTCTCCCTCTCCCTCTCTCTCTCTCCCTCACCCTCCTCTCTCTCCTCACCCCCCCCTCTCCCCCCCCCCCCCCCCCCCTCTCCTCTCTCCCCCCCCCCCCTCTCTCCCTCTCTCTCCCCTCCCCCCCTCCTCTCCCTCCCTCTCTCTCCCTCCCCTCTCTCTCCTCTCCCCCTCTCTCTCCCTCCTCTCTCTCTCTCTCCCTCTCCCCTCTCCCCTCACCTCCCCTCTCTCTCTCCCCACCTCCCCTCTCTCTCCCCACCCCCCTCTCTCTCCCTCACCTCTCTCCCTCACCCCCCCTCTCTCTCCCTCACCTCCTCTCTCTCCCTCACCTCTCTCTCCTCACCTCCCTCTCTCTCCCTCACCCCCCTCTCTCTCTCCCTCACCTCCCTCTCTCTCCCTCACCCCCTCTCTCTCCCTCACCCCCTCTCTCTCCCTCACCCCCCTCTCTCTCCCTCTCTCCCTCACCCCCCCTCTCTCCCCCCCTCTCTCTCCCTCACCTCCCTCTCTCTCCCTCCCCCCTCTCTCTCTCCCTCCCCCCCTCTCTCTCCCTCACCCCCCCTCTCCCTCCTCCCTCTCTCTCCCTCTCCCCCTTCTCTCCCTCACCCCCCTACCTCCCTCGCTCTCTCCCTCACCCCCTCTCTCTCCCTCACCCCCCTACCTCTCCCTAATCTCTCTCCCTCATGCTCCCTCACCCCCCTCTTTTTATCTCCCTCACCCCCCTACCTCTCCCTCACCTTTCCTGTCTCCTTACCTCCCTCGCTCTCCCTCACCCCCCTCTCTCTCCCTCACCTCCCTCTCTCTCCCTCACCTCTCCTCTCTCTCCCTCACCTCCCTCTCTCTCCCTCACTCCCCTCTCTCTCTCCCTAGATTTTCTCTCTCCCGTGTCCCTCACCTCTCCTCTCTTTCCCTCACAGGAGAGACTCCCTCAGAGAGGGCAGTGGGAGAGAATCTCTCCTCTCCCTCCTCCTCTCCCTCCTCATCTCCCTCACCTCCTCCCCCCCCCCCTCCCCCCCCCCCTCTCCCCCCCTCCCCTCTCTCTCCCTCACCCCCCTCCTCTCCCCTCACCTCCTCTCTCCCTCCCCTCTCTCTCTCCCTCTCCCTCCCTCTCTCTCCCTCACCACCCCTCTCTCTCCCTCACCTCTCCTCTCTCTCCCTCACCTCCCCTCTCTCTCCCTCACCTCTCCTCTCTCTCCCTCACCTCCCCTCTCTCTCCCTCACCCCCCCTCTCTCTCCCTCACCCCCCCTCTCTCTCCCTCACCCCCCTCTCTCTCTCTCTCCCACCCCTCTCTCTCCCTCATCTCTCTCTCCCTCACCCCCCCCTCTCTCCCTCTCTCTCTCCCTCCCACACCTCTCCCTCCCCTCTCTCTCTCTCCCTCACCCCAACACCTCCCCCTCCTCTCCTCCTCTCTCTCCCTCAAAACCCCTCTCTCTCCCACCTCTCCTCTCTCCCTCACCTCCCTCTCTCTCCCTCAGTCTCTCTCTCCCTCACCCCCCTCTCTCTCCCTCACCACCCCTCTCTCTCCCTCACCCCCCCTACCTCTCCCTCACCTCTCTCTCTTTCCCTCACCTGGGGAGGACTCTCTCCCCTCTCTCTCTCCCTCTCCCTGTCCCTCCTTCTCCCTCACCCTCTCCCTCCTCCCTCAGGGAGGGACCCTCCTCCCTCTCCCTCACCCTCCTCTCTCTCCCTCCTCTCCTCTCCTGTCCTCTCCCTCACCTCCCTCTCTCTCCCTCAGGCTCCCTCAGGACCCTCTCTCCCTCAGACCTCTCTCCCTCACTCCTCCTCTCTCTCCCTCACCCCCCTACCTCTCCCTCACTCTCTCTCTCTCCCTCACCTCCCCCTCTCTCTCCCTCACCTCCCCTCTCTCTCCCTCACCCCCCCTCTCTCTCCCTCACCCCCCCTCTCTCTCCCTCACCTCTCCTCTCTTTCCCTCACCTCCCCTCTCTCTCCCCCTCTCTCTCCCTCACCCTTTCCCTCCTCCTCTCCCTCACCCTCTCCCTCCTCCTCTCCCTCCTCCTCTCCCTCCTCCTCTCCCTCACCCTCCTCCTCTCCCTCCTCTCCCTCTCCCTCCTCCTCTCCCTCACCCCCTCTCTCTCTCCCTCACCTCCTCTCTCTCTCCCTCCTCCTCTCCCTCTCCCTCCTCCTCTCCTCCTCTCCCTCTCCCTCCTCCTCTCCCTCTCCCTCTTCCTCTCCTCTCCTCTCCTCCCTCTCTCTCCTCCGTTCCCTCTCCCTCGCTCTCTCCCTTTCCCTCCCTCCTGGATAATGTTTCATGCATGCATCTTTTTATCTTTGCTGGATCCGTTTTCCCTGTAGCCTTAACACTGAGGTGGATGTTTATACAGGAAATAGATTTGTCTGTGTGCTGGCAGGAGAGACAGAGAGAGAGGGCAGTGGGAGAGAATGTGATTCAGAGAGAGAGAGAGAGGGCATCTATCTGCCTGTCCGCCCGCCCGCCCGTCCGCCCGCCCGTCCATCCTTCCGTCCTTCCGTCCTTCCTTCCTCGCGGTACAAAGAAGAGCCAATCAGCAATCATATAAAAAATAGTGACCCCAACTCCTAACATTATAATGCCCTTAAATGCTAAGAGCTGAGGAATGCCCTCATCCAGCTGGTCCTGGGGAAACATTCACCCGATACCACAACACCTCAGGAACACCGACCGCTAACAGAAAACTGAGGAGGACATCATTGACATCATTGGTCCAGTCTCAGTGAGCACAGACTGACCATAGAAAGAGGCCGTCACAGGCAGACCTGGCTGCATGGGGAGGACAGACTGTGTTCACTCTGCTCTCAGGCAGGACAGACTGTGTTTACTCTGCTCTCAGGGAGGACAGACTGTGTTCACTCTGCTCTCAGGTAGGACAGACTGTGTTTACTCTGCTCTCAGGGAGGACAGACAGACTGTGTTTACTCTGCTCTCAGGCAGGACAGACTGTGTTTACTCTGCTCTCAGGCAGGACAGACTGTGTTTACTCTGCTCTCAGAGGACAGACTGTGTTCACTCTGCTCTCAGGTAGGACAGACTGTGTTTACTCTGCTCTCAGGCAGGACAGACTGTGTTTACTCTGCTCTCAGGGAGGACAGACTGTGTTCACTCTGCTCTCAGGTAGGACAGACTGTGTTCACTTTGCTCTCAGGTAGGACAGACTGTGTTTACTCTGCTCTCGGACAGACTGTGTTTACTCTGCTCTCAGAGGACAGACTGTGTTCACTCTGCTCTCAGGGTGAGGTGGAGACAGAGCTTCACTTTCTTTTAAAGTGCGATAAATACAAATATTCCATGCAAATAAAGCTCAATCGAATTGAATGGAATTAAATTTATTTGAGAGAGAAAGAGGGGAGAGAAGAAGAAATAGATAGAGAGACACATAGAGACGAGAGAGAGAGAGAGATAGATAGAGAGACACAGATAAAGAAGAGAGAGAGAGAGAGAGAGAGAGAGAGAGACTGTATAGTGTGTTTATATGGAAGAAGATAATGCTCACTGCAGCAGAGAAGACACACTCACAGACACACTCACAGACACACACACACACACACACACACACACTCACACTCACAGACACACAGACACACATATACACACACTCATAAATAAGTAACTGTCCTTTGGCTCACGAGACACTGCAGTGTGTATATGTGTGTCTGTGTGTGTGTGTGTGTGTGCAGTTGCGTGTGCCCCAGGGTTAGCAGACCTCAATCACCCAGCGCTAGATTACTGACTGGCCTTCAGACACAAATTCACACACACACACACACACACACACACACACACACACAGCTGTTTTCATTAATCTGGCCAGGCTGTGAGCCACACCCATCTTTAAGTGTGTGTGTGTGTGTGTGTGTGTGCGAGTGTGTGTGTGTGTGTGTGTGTGTGTGCGCGTGTGCGCGTGTGCCCGTGTGCGTGCGTGTGTGTGTATGTGTGTGTGTGTCTATATGTGTTTACAGACCACCTTCTGGTACAATTACTCTGGGTCTCGATTGCTTCACCCTTGACCCCTCATCTGAAGGATTAGTGCTCTATAAGGTGCAGCTACACCCTGCATGTCCGTCTGGCTGAGCTGTTCAAGATGATGTGGAAAAGTATGACGGTCACCTGGGAACTGGTCAACCAATCACAGTCCAAGTCTAGGAGAGGCAACTTATCATTGCAGAGGGGGGATCACCTAATCTCCTATTGTTTAAATGGTAAATAACCAATAATAGTAATTACAATTACTATCATGCCTTATTCATACAATTAAGGAATATAATAGAATAGAATAGAATAGAGTAGAACAGAACAGAGATCCCCTCCCCTGTAGGAAGGAGTATGTCTTCCCTGTTCCAATCTGAACACCCTCATTGGGAAAACAGACGTCACATAAACCAATCAAAGTATCAATCAGACGATCAATCAAAGTTATCAGAGAGGTCTCTGGGGGTCAGCTCCAGCAGCTAGGCTGAGACTGGGGATTGGAGGTAGAGGGGGGAGGGGCGCCAGAGGAATGACTAGTCCTGGCTCCGGGTTTTCCAGAGGAATGACTAGCCCTGGCTCCGGGTTTTCCAGAGGAATGACTAGCCCTGGCTCCGGGTTTTCCAGAGGAATGACTAGCCCTGGCTCCGGGTTTTCCAGAGGAATGACCAGTCCTGGCTCCGGGTTTTCCAGAGGAATGACTAGCCCTGGCTCCGGGTTTTCCAGAAG
>JAPMUY010000295.1:7500-14375 GCA_026901105.3 Galaxias olidus | reverse complement strand
GTTTCATTCAGCTTAAATAATACCTGGCTTTGTCTTAGACATTAAGGCATGTTTTTGTTGTTGTTAGGATTGCTCTTCCTTTTTACAACTTTGTTTCTTGCACAATTGCTCTGGGTTGCCAAATGTAATTCAATAATTTAAGTAATTGCATGTGGTCAGACCGGGAATGGGGCAAAGTGTTTTTCTTTCTTACAATCAAACCACAAAATTGAATTGTGATCAGACATTAGTTACACCACCATTAACTGCTGGCAGCACAATGATAATGTAATAGTGAGAATGAAAGTGAGCTGGCAGAAACTTAAATAGGTATCAGGAGCAACATCTACTACAACCCCTGTCTATTCTACACTCCATCTGTTGCGCATACATTTATTTTCATCATTTAAAACGTTGTTTTGCTGTTATCAAACACAGGATATGCACACTGCACACTTTACTCACGGTCAGAAGCTGAGGGTGGAGTGGGACTGGCAACACAAACAAGGGTTGTGTCAAGGGGAGAGTCTATGGTCTTCATAGCGATCTTGACCGGTAGAGGGAGGGGACTCTTCGGCTGAGTGACAGTTAACATGCGGGAGAGGGTTTACTTATCAACATAGAGTCAACACACACTGGTCTACTTACAATCACATGCTGCATCTCTGCATCCAAAATAATGGAATGATTATGGAGCAAGGTGGGATTGAAGCACACAGGCAGGACAGATGTATATAAGCAGAGTGACAGATACAACTGAAGCGACAGACAGACATACAGTAGTAAGTGTTATACAGTGCCTTTTCAGCAACACTGTGGGACAGAAAGGAGAAACATATTAGCCAGAGTTAACAGACTCAGGACTGACACACTCACAACAGATGGAGTGACGTACATGACTACTACACACATTTACCCCTGCACTAGAGACTCACGCTGTTGTCCGTTTTGGCCTATAGTCCGTTTGTCAGTTGGCAAGTGTTTTGTTTTCTGTGTGTGCCTTGTTTCTCACCTCTTCGTCGCTCTCGGGCTCAGCTGCCTTCTTGTCTTTCTTCTTGTCTTTCTTCTTCTTCTCATCTTCCTTCTTTTTCTTGTCTTTCTCGGGGAGGATGTCGTCCAGCCAAGCCAAGTCATGTTGGGAGAACATGAAGTCTAGCAGCTTCCGCACCACCATCAGGCCCAGGATCTACACCACACCCACCCACACACACACACACACACACACACACACACACACACACACACACACACACACACACACACAGTTAGCATTGTCACAGTCTCTATAGGTTCTTTACAAACACAAAACACAAAACACACAGCCCTCACCATGACAGGGAAGATGATGGCGGCCACAGTGGATTTGAGGATCCAGAGGACTGCCAGGCACACAATCTGAACCAGAGTAAAGAGGTGGACTCGCCGCAGTGGGACGTGACGCAGGAAAGAGAAGTCAGGCTGGTGCTTGGCGGGCATCAGGTACAGCTTGGAGCGCTCCCAGAACTACAACAGGGGATGGAGTTTTGCATTTGCGTCACAGGTTTAATGTATTCACACACACCTTTTTCATTTGTACATATTTGTAATCTATAAGGTTTCTGCATCAAGTGATGCTGGAGGAGGATTATGTTGTGAAAGGTTTTAACACAAACATTAAATACATCATTTATCTTTTGAAGTCATTCAGGTGTTTAAATTCTTCACTCCTCCATACATGAATTGGTTTTGGTTTGGTGATACCAGTGGAGAGACAAGGAAACCTGTCTCTCAGACACACTATACCTGGATGCCACTGAGGGAGGCCACGCCCATGTAGAGGAAGACTCCATAGAGTACAGGCATGGGGATGTACTGGAGAGACAACACGTCACAATGAGACCCAGAAGAACACCTTGAATCTAGCAGGCTGCACTCATGACTGTGATTAGGGCTCACCTGGAGAATAGGAGCCAGGAAGATGGACACTCCAGTGAGAACAAACACCAGGATGCCAGTCAGCCTCTGCTCCCTGTGAATGGAGAGCCGGACACGAGACATGGAGATGGAATTATCTTCTCGCATTGGCTACATACACGTTACAGACCAATGATACTCCTCAAACACGTGCGCGCGCACACACACACACACACACACACACACCAAACATTTATACACAGGCACATAGATGCTTTGCTATGTTGTACCTGACCCCCAGAAACTGAGGCTGCTCTCCAGGGGCACTGGACTCACTCTCCATCTTCAGAGAGTCAATGTGGGCAATGGAGATGACGGTGGCGGCTACGTACCAGGGCAAACCCATGAAGGAGCAGGCTGCCATCAGAATACCCACCCAAAACAAGTCCAAGTGGTACCCACAGCCTTTCTGAAATGGGGAAAGAAAGACAAGGATATTTTCTGAATCTTTTTTTTTTATGTATTCAAACAACCTGTAACAACCTCTTCTTGTATTTGTATCTCATCTGTGATTATATACAGTATATCAACTTACATATGTCGACTATTAATACATTTCGTCCCTTAAGAATGTTTTGTTTTATTTAAATAGGAAAGTTCATGTTTATGACACGTCTGAGTTCGATCTGTTGTGGTTACGGTTTTCTCCTATACCTTAAGTTTGTTTTCCTTGCGATTGACGATGACGGCGCTGATCTGCTGGTCCATGAAGATGAGGATGGTGACGAGCAGCGCGGGGACAAAGCTGGCCACATACACCCACCAAGGGTTCTTCCCAAACGGCATCACTAGCCATCCCCGGTCTGGACGCGTGGGCTACATGCATGCACACAACGGAGGGTCAATGCATGCACACAAAAGTACACCCACATACACAAGCTTAGCATGCACATTTTAAACAGACAGCAAAAACCAAGTCGATTACATTGTTAAATTGTACGCATAGGAATAGCCAAACAATCCCAACTGCAGCATGCACAATTGACCCATTCAGCTTGTATTTGGACAGGTACACACACTGACACATGCTCATATTCACTTTGGGTAGGAGTTACATACCTTGAATTCTGTTGGAACAATTAGCTTTGGTGTTTTTAACCCTATTAACATATCCAAACCCACAAAGGTCATGATGGACATGAAGATGGAAAAATCACTGATCAGCTTCCTCAGCTAGGTCGGCCCATAGGGATCAGACAGTATTGACAGGCACAGGGCAGACAGACAGTAAGGCAGCCAACACAAAGGTCAACGGGATGACGGGTACACAGGCAGAGAGCCAGAGACGACAGGTCAAATCCACAGTTTCACAGACAAACCAGGTTTGACAGGAAGAAACAGAGAAAACAGGAACATAAAGAAACACGTAAGGGTGAAAAAAAGAGCATAAAAAATCAGAGAACAGAATGAAGACATAGATAATGTATAGACAGATAACGTTATTTGTTACATCTTCAGCAAATGTAGACGACAATTTAAAAATTTTAAAATACAAACAATCAATTAGATGGAAAAACGACAGCCCTATGAACTCTTCTGCTTCATTGAGCTGGTACCTATTCATTAAGAACTGACATGAAGGGCAACGGCACAAAGAACACTGGTGAGTCAAAGGAGAGGAGGAGAGCGGCTGGAGGAGGAGAGGACCTTGATCTGGGTGGGGACATGCAGCTTGGGTGTGTCCAAACCTAACAGGCAGTCTAGCCCACAGAAGACCAGGATGGAGATGATGATGGAGAAATCCGCCATCAGGGATCGGAACTGGAGGGCAAATAGGAGGGGTGGGGGGGATTTGTGGATGTAGTTCCATGTGAAGGAGAGCAGGAAAAGGGAGCAGGGTAGTGGGGGAGGGGGTCGGGGTGGGGGGTGGGGGGGGGGGTGGGGGGAGTTAAACAATGGAGGTTAGGAGATTAAAGGAAAACAAGGACACAGCTTCACATTCAATCCTGCTCATTGAGCACCCCTGTAAAGAACATTTGAAGAATTTCACCATGCCAACAACACAGCCCATCATCTACACATCAACAAAGGATTGATGAGCGCCACACTGAGCGGTGTCAATTCTAAACTACCTTGGTGGGAAAGTATCGGCTGAACTTGAACTTCTTGAGGGACACAGTCATGGAGTAGGTGCCAAAGAACAGGATAAAGGACATGAGAGCCAGGTCGGGCACATATTTACAGGAGTTGCCCACCAGGGCGCCGCCATATTTGACACACTCCTTTTTACTCAGCTGGCTCCAGTCCAGCCCTGTTAGGTTATACTACCCAGAGGCAGAAAGAGAAACGGAGGACGGGACAGAGGCAATGGAAAGACAAGAAAAGAAAAAGAAAGAGAGGCGATAACACAAGAAAAATACAGAATTGTGCCAATGCGAGTAAAAGAACAAAACCTGTTTAGCATTAAGGTTGAGATGATATCAAGATGAATTCTAAATCCTCCCCATTCACTTACCAACAGAGTCATGTTATCGTCTGTCAGAGGGGCTGAAACATTCAAGCCCAGCGCAGCCACTGTTAGAGAACGAAAACAAGTAAGCGGGAGATACAATGAGTCATTCTGGGTGAACTGCACTACCGTATTTGGGGGGTGAGAACGTCATAGAATTATCTTATGCCAGATGTACATGACTACTATTGGACTCATACACAGAAGGTCATCACTAAATGATAGGCCTTTTACAGCATCATAATGTGTCAGATATATCAGTTCAGGCTGGGCTTAGGACTTGATACTCACTCAGCCAGAGAGCAGCCACAGAGGGGGAGAGGCAGAAACAGACAGCACACACACACATCAGTTACAGTAGTCAGAGTAAAGTAAACACACACACACACACATCAGTTACAGTAGTCAGAGTAAAGTAAACACACACACACACACATCAGTTACAGTAGTCAGAGTAAAGTAAACACACACACACACACACACACACATCAGTTACAGTAGTCAGAGTAAAGTAAAAAAAAACACACACACACACACACACACACACACACACACACACACACACACACACACACACACACACACACACACACACACACACACACACATCAGTTACAGTAGTCAGAGTAAAGTAAACACACACACACACACACACACACACACACACACATCAGTTACAGTAGTCAGAGTAAAGTAAACACACACACACACACACATCAGTTACAGTGGTCAGAGTAAAGTAAAACACACACACACACACACACACACACACACACACATCAGTTACAGTAGTCAGAGTAAAGAAAAAACACACACACACATCAGTTACAGTAGTCAGAGTAAAGTAAACACACACACACACACACACACACATCAGTTACAGTAGTTAGAGTAAAAACACACACACACACACACACATCAGTTACAGTAGTCAGAGTAAAGTAAAAACACACACACACGAAGAAGACAAGACCCCTACATCCCTTTCTGGGGAAAA
The DNA here is from genome assembly GCA_026901105.3 of Galaxias olidus. NCBI lineage: Eukaryota > Metazoa > Chordata > Actinopteri > Galaxiiformes > Galaxiidae > Galaxias > Galaxias olidus. Next base: position 8,997 of record JAPMUY010000295.1, on the reverse strand, counting down.
TACATTTAAAAGAACACCGCCTTTCTTGTGCTCCTTGCCCTCAACTGAGCAGCGAGTGCCAATTGCTACCTAAATTCCAGTAGATGTCAGTAGTGACTCACAGAGGACTCACCTTGATCGGGAGCGATACATTCACACTTGTAGGCCGTAACATAATCAGGCTTGAAGTCTCGGTTGATGGGATAGTACTTGAAGGATCCCATCTGTTGTGAGACAAACCAACAATGTTAATAATTGTGTGTTTGTGTATGTTTGTTATGAACAGCCAAATGAAGATGGAAAACTTGTCATGCGCCCGTGTTGTGTGTATTGTGTGTGTTGTGTGTAGCTTGGTTTGATTGTGTGGAACAAGCGCGTGTTTGTGAGTGTGTCGTTGACCCACCATCTTCTTGATGGCGTCAGAGATGAAGATGAAGGAGATGAGGCTGGAGAAGCCTTCCTCGGTGAAGCGGGTGATGTACTTGATGATGTAGCTGGCGTCCGTCACCACCAGGATCAGACACTGAATGCACGAGTGGATCCCGATCCACAGCCGCAGCTCCATGTAGTCTATGCTGTTACTTCTGCAGGGGGAAAACAGATGCGTGGAAAACCCGGAAAAGAAAACGAGGAAGTTACACTCTACAAAATGTGTCTTGACCCTATGCCAAGTTAATGTGTGTGTGCAGCTTACTTGCTAAACTCAAAAAGTAGCTTCTCAAAGATGAGAATGGGTCCGGTTGAACTGAGAATGATGAGAGGCTGGCCACCAAACAGACAGAACACTGTCCCAGCCAACGCCGTACCAAGGAAACTCTCCATCACACCCTGAGACACACACACACACACACACACACACACACACACACACACACACACAGAGAGTATTATATTGCAATAATTTGTTTTTTTTACAATCAGTTATACATTGAATAACCACGGCAAAGTAATTTTTTTAGATAATAGATTGTTACTGTATAACGCTCTGACTGAATCCTTTAAACATAGCAAATGTAGCTCTGGGGCTGTAATGATGATTGGAGGATTGTGATCCATCTAGTAACTGATTGGGTTCTACATCGGTCTGCTACCTGGTAGTTGTCAGTGGCATCTCCTAACAGTCCTCCAAAGGTGATGGCGTTGGTGATGCATCCTAGGTAGATGAAAAGCACGGCTGAGATTGACTGGATATGGATGCCGTCATAGATATCGCTACACACCCATGGCGCCTTCCTCTTGATGTCCAACCACAATCCACCACAAAACCTGCCAAAACAAAACACACAGTCAGCTCAACTTGAGGAAACACATTTAAACATGACTTCAGAAGAAACACTAATAGCTTTTCACCTGCACAAATGCAGTAGTGAATTTAAGCTGAGAAGACAGTGTCTGCATTTCCAGCTTTAGGATGCAATAGATTTTCTTGCTACTACTATCCAAGCCTCTACCTTTTGTTGGGTATTCTCTAACTTTGGGGATTATATTCCACTTCCTGCACTGCATTATGTGATCTAT
>JAPMUY010000295.1:0-2500 GCA_026901105.3 Galaxias olidus | reverse complement strand
TTAAATGTGATGTGAAAATAAGTTAGAAAAACCTGAAAGATTAGCAGAAAGGTGTCCGCCAAGTTTTGTAGCTAAATGATGTGTGTATGTGAGAAAGTGAGTTTAGTCAGTCTGATTTTGTGCTTGTACTTGTTGACTCACGCAGGTGGCCATAGCTGCCTGAGCGAGAGCGCAGGTCCTCGGTGGAGCGGTGGATGCCAGAGGCGGAGCTAATGGAGCGATTAACGGGGTGACTACCCTGAGGACTCCGGTCTATGACAGGGAGGAAGGTCAGACGGCAGGATGGAGGGAAGAGCAAAATAGAAGAGCGGACAGAATTAGTTCTGTTTTAGGAGTAAAGGGGAAAATGGGAGATATTGCGCGTGAAGAAAAGAAGATAAGATCAACTACGTCAGTGAAAATGTAAGAAGAAAGAATGAGTGAAGTTATCGAAAAAGTGCAAGCAACATGATGAAGAAAGACATGATGAATGAATAGTCTACATCTGATTGATTAGGTGAGGTGGAGCAGGTCTACATGAACACAGGAGCTGCTCCACAGAAACTCACTGGGAACGGCGTTGGATTTGCCCATGTCAGCCAGTGAACGATGGATGGGTTTCTTAGTTTGGTGCCTATGTTTCCTTAGCAACACAAAACTGATCTTCTCTCTCAGCTCGGGAACAATCAGGCCATCTGCTATCTGGCGGTCCACAATATCATCTGGGGCCAGAGGTCAAGGACCAAAAGGAAATAAAAATGAGGTTTACAACACATGAAACAATGACATCTGCAAGAGAAGTTGGTTAATTTCTTAAAGATATGCTCTATTGAGGAAATAACCCATTACAGGATTTACAGTCGAGCAGGCTGCAGTTTGAATCTAGTGTAATGTTTTAAGTTGCTTTCTTGCAATTCCTCACACGGTTTTATTCTATTAAGGCATTAAATGTCCTAAAAGTGTATTTGATTTTTTTTTAATTAATAATAAATATGTCACACTGCTGACTTCCTCTGACTCTGTCAATTGAGAAATTCCTGAAGGTGTAAGAATGTTAGTTTCCCCGCGGCAGACGGCAGCTCACCAACTATCTGAGGCAGGGAGTAGCCCTCCAGGTCCAGCAGGATGCTGCCTGTCTGCAGACAGGTCCTCAGCTCAAACAGGCTGTGCAAGGTCAGGGTGGAGACGTGGGGCTTACTCCACCTTTCTCCTCCCTCCTCCACTTTCTCCTCAAATTTGACCCATCTACACAAGGAGAAGGACATGGAAAAAGAGAATTCAGACACTGTTCTGTTGTTTACATTGGGAAAATAATGATCTATCAGTCATGAAAGTGAAAATGTGAGTAGGAGGATTTTAACCTGGCTGATTCTTTCCATTCCAGCTCATCGCCGTCGTGTGTGAGTGTGTCCATCTCGGTGAAGATGGTGGGGGTCGGCACGTCGTCTTCATCGGCCAGAATGTAACGCAGCCGCTCGGCCGCTGGAGACACTGGGCAAGGCCAAGAATGAGATGGAAGACAGAATAATAATTATAACAACAACTATCATCACCATCATTGTGATCATAATAAAAACCACAACCACAACCACAACCACAATATTAATGCTCCACATACTCATTGTAATCCCATTAATCATAATCGTAATATTATGTTATCTACTTCAGATCGTATTTTTTCCTGAAATGTATATACTTTATTTTTGAACTCTTCTTGTGTAGTTTTATAAATGGTATGAAGAAAAGGGGCTAAAGATTGCCATAGCTATTGAATTATATCTATAGGAAAACATTAGATAACTTGCTCAATATTTTTTTCAATATTTGGTATAATCGGATTATGTAACTAACTCAGTATCAGCATTACACGCAATACATTTAGTGCTAGGGGTAAAAAAAACAGTACCCAATCAATATGCAGAGCTTTTTCCACCAGAAATATGTTTCTAGTTGGTATAAAATCTGCATTTGACCTTTACTCTTGGTAGCTGAGGAAAACTCAACATCCTAACCATCTCAACTGGAAACAACATCCTAACCATCTCAACTGGAAACACAACACACTGCACAGAGTCCATGGTTAAGGTCTACACTATCTGTTAGGCCATGAATGAAGCTGTGAGGAAACCTACTGGGACACGATGTGTGCCCTATTGCACAATGAAGAAAATGGTTGTATTGATTACAGTTTTTCACGATTGCTCAAACACTAAATCGCATTCTCTGAACCAAATCATCAGAGGCCTAAACCCATTTGTCAAATCATTAACCCTTTAGTCAAAACCTTAAACAAGTTTAGGCAGTTAGACACAATTAGCAAAACCCTTATCACTCTCTAAAAAACAATGTACGCTGTGATTCACTCGTGTGACAAAATGGTAAACACAACTTCAACACAGTTGTCATCGTTAAAACACAACGACTCAAAATACTTCACACTTGTTCCAAATGATGTGATCAAGCCAATTGTATAAGACAGAATACAGTTTTTCACAATTGCAAAACACATTTCTTCAAACCT
>JAPMUY010000293.1:0-143223 GCA_026901105.3 Galaxias olidus | reverse complement strand
CCAACACATGTAAATTCCCGTGAGATGGAATGTCATAGACAGGTGAAACTCTGCATATGCATAGACACACATAGCTAACACCCTGCAATACAGGTGCCATACCAATAGACCCATAGGGGGTGCTATACTAGCCAACCATAAATGTACACCTCTGAAAGAGCACGCCCCGCGTCCCATGTCATAAATACAAATGCAAAATGCTGGACAGGTCCCTGTTCCCATAAGGAACAAATTTGCCTCAAGAACCCATAAAGTCCGCCATGATGGATTTTCAGCCATTTTGGATTTTGTGAAAAACAGTCAAGCCATATCTAATCGTAGACCGTTTGACCCATCCTCACGAAAATTGGCACACAGTACATATTTGACTAGACTTTTAGAAATCTGGAAGGAAACGTTTGTACCTTAAACAACATGGCCGCCATGGACCAAGGAAATTGCAAGTGGGTGTGTCTTCAAATTAAAAAGCGAATAAAACTGTCGCAGTTGTACATATTGACTTAAAAATAACTAGGATCATTTATTACACTACACAGGGTCAGCCAAGTAAGCCATAACCATATCGTTGTTAATGGGGCGCTATAAACCACACATATGTGTATCTCATAACCTATTTGTGTCAGAGCCATGAAGCCTAATAGGCATGACTACAGGAGTGAGTAACAGTCACATCTCAAACGGTCATGTTTGGTTGAAAGGGGGCGCAGTATGAACCACAAAACTATTCATCTGTGTTCAATGCCCTATGGCAGCCATGTTGTTTAAGATACAGACTTTTCAAAAAAAGATTTCAAAGGACAATGTCTACAGATGCTGGTTACCAATTTGCATCAAGATTGGTTTAACCAGGAGTTGGATTTTAAGTGTTAGTTGGCAAGTACCAGCTGCCACGGGGGAAATGTCCAAAACTTTAGCAATGTGTGTGTCAATTGCTAGGAAACATATATAGACAGATGCAACTTTGCATGAGCATAGACACCCATACGCCACACCCTGCCATACAAGTGCCATAACAAAATATCCAAAGGGGGCGCTATTCTAGCCCACCAAAACATGCCAACTTTGAATGATCACGCCCCGCGTCCTGTTTTGTGTAAAGATGTGGAAATTGCTGGACAGGTCCCTGCCCCCATGAGGAACACAATTGCCTCAAGAACCCATACAGTACGCCGTGATGGATTTTCTGCTATTTTGGATTGTAGGGAAAACAGTCAAACTACATTTCCTCGCTGACCATTATAGATGTGCTCACTAAACCTTTCACACAGTATCTATTTTAATAGAGCTTTACAACATTGAAAGGAACAGTCTGCACCTTAAAAAACATGGCCACCACAGACCAATGAAATTACAAACGACTGTGCCGTCAAACTAAAAAGCTCATGAAATTGTCATGGATATAGTTCTGAAGCTAAACATGACTATCCTTCATAATGCTACAAAGGGTAAGCCTGTCAAGACTGAAGAATAATATGCTGTGGTTAGTTTTCTCTGTGCTACCAGTTGGATGTAATCTGTCACCTTATTGCCATAATACTTACAATGACCTATTTTACAAATACATACGTTGTCAGCAACGAACACACACGTGTCTGCACAAATGGTTCAACATTGTGTTTTTTGTTTTAAATGCTGTTATTAGGTTAGTGCTGGACACAGAGAGTTACTATTATTGACAAAGCTTTGCTAAAAGCATATGTCTTGTCAATACCATAAAACTGTTAAATGCTGATAGCACTGTTGTGACATTGCTATCTTGTCCCAATTGCCTGTTGTGAATCATGGCAATGCCGTACTTCCCATTGTTAAAAATGCACCAAATTTGGCACACATGTCAAGGTCCCCTCAAAACTACACCCCATGCCATGATGCCTCATTATATCTGTTGGTGGCGCTATAGCAGTAGTTCAAAGTTCAAAGTGTTAAAAAAAATCATAAAAAATAGACCATTAGAGTTGCAGCTCTGAAATCTTCAGAACTTTCATACTGGTACCGATTAGAAATTATGTTAAGTCCATTACTCTGTGTTTTTTTAAAAACTGGTGGTCTACCCAAAGGGTCCAGGTCCAAAACCATATATCCAAATCACGTCAAAATTACAGGATAGCATCTTCAGATGCTCCACATCAAATGTCTAAAATACCTTGTTTATCTCCAAAAACGAGCTCAGAGCACATCAAAATGTATTACTGTAATCACTGCTGTACATTCAATTTGTCATATTTCACTGGTTCATTGAACAATCCTCATCTAAACAATATATAAATATCCTAACATTAATGAAATGAAGTATACAAAATCTCAGATCGTTATCTTAAAAACTTAATTTTTTATAAATATCAGAGTTTTGTGATTTTTTTTGGTTGAACTTTACTCTTTGACACATCTATTTCAATCAACTCCTCCGAGGCCATAAAACCAAATTACATCAAAAACACAGTATATCATCCTCAGATGGTGTACTACAGAAGCAAGCTGGGGATTTTTGACATAAAAAAATTTAGCTCACAGTGAATCAAAATGTATTACTGTAAACAGTACTGTATATTTAGATTTTTAACTGCTTCAATATTGGACCAATGTATATCATAATATTTGTATTATTATTCACATCACGATTTAAAGTTTTCAAAAATTTACCTTGAAAACTGAATTTTTTATAAATAGCCAAATTTTGTCATTTATTGGTTGGATTTGAACTAACTCTTCTTTCTTTTTTTTCTTTTTTTCTTAATGTTCTTTTTTTCCTGTAATAATTTTTTCATAACCGGCCACCGGCCACCGCTATCACTGCTTGCAGTTATATTTATTATTATTATTCCCCCAGATTCTGTACTTCCCATGGTTAAAAATGCACCAAATTTGGCAAACATATCCAAGTCCTCTCAAAACTATACCCCATGCCATGCCATCTCATTGTTCCTTTTGGTGGTGCTATAGCAGCAGTTCAAATAGACCATTAGGATTACTGCTCTCAAATCTTCAGAACTTGTCCATTGCAGTGAGATGAAAGTTTCATATACTGGCACCCATTAGGAATTATGAAGTCCATCACTCTGTTTTTTTCAAAAACTGTGACTGGTGTGTCTGTGAATAAGGTCAGAGCACGTCTCATCCGTTCCGCATATGCCCTGTTTGATTGAATGATGGAAATTAAACAGGTGAACAGTAGCAATGGGAAGATTGGTTCATTTTTGTGACTTGGTTCTTTAACTCTCGTTCAGTTCAATCATAACTATGGCGTAATTGTGACTACATAACCATTGCAAACATGTCTCTTTTCTATGTCAAGCCTATCCATCACGTGAAAATGTAACAAACGAATCAGACCCGAACCCCCATTTGAGGGGTGAACTACTCTTTTTTTCTTTCTGTACTGAGCCTAAGGGGCTGTCACATGAAAATTAAACGAACGACTCAGACCCGAAGACCCAGTCGAGGGGTGAACTATTAATATCTGTTTCCAATACTAAACCTATGCTGAACGAAATTAACGAATGACTCGAACACAACTGTTGTTGTGCATGCGCGACCAAAATGAACGAATCATTCTCTGAGACTACTCGTTAGTCCCGAGTCATTTTAAAGATTTGTTCAAAATGAACGAACCATTCATGAACGACACATCACTAGTTAACAGACGTTGGACTCTGATGTTCTTACTCAAGTCAATGGTGCTGTTCGGTCAAATTATTGAGTCTACTCATTCAAGTCAGTTCATGTGAACTATTTCAAACTATTTGAGGCTTTAAAACGAAATGACAAGAAACCTCTCAAGACACAGTACATGAACAGTCTAATTTTGCTATCTAGGATAATGAAGGTGGTGTAGGTTGGTGGGTGTGCAATAGTGCTGGGGCGACTCAGACAAGTCGATTCAAATCGCTTTTGAAACTACGTCGATTTGCCTCGTTCGTCGACGCATCGCAATTAAGTCAAAGACAAAAAAGAAACTGGATTTCCATGGAAAACTAGATGCAGTCAGGGTTTTTCCTGCATATAGATTTACAAAGTGACAGCCTCTGTCAAATTTTGTGCCAGCTCTTGACAAAACTCTGATGGGTGTCTTCATGGAAAACATTATTTTCTAAGAAGCATTGCACTTGATGGGTTTCTGATGGATTTGTAGCTGCAAATGCGGCATTACATCGTCCCCGACGCGGTAGCGCTGTAGGTCTAATCTAAACTCATAAGTCAAGCCGGCTATACTTACCTAATATTTTTATTCTAATAAAATAGATTTGATTAACAAATTGTGATTTGGTACGTGCGATCATACTTGCCAACCTTGAAACCTAAAAAAATCAGGAGGATTTCCCAAAAAGTCTGGCGTTCCTCTATACAAAAAAATCATACTGATAGAAAATTGTGGTCATGAAAATCAGGAGGGTTGGCAAATACGATGTGTGAGTACATTTATGACCACTAGCCTCCGCTTTGTAACAATGTTAGCATGATAGAGTACTTTCGCTAAGTTGTCGGGTCAGACTCGAGGCAAGCTCGCGTTACTGTTCATTTAGCGGTTGCCTTGACGAGAGGCAAACCTTCAGTCAGTCCAAGGTAATACTAATGAGCAAAACCTGGTAGGGATTTTCAGAGTTGTCTATTCTAACGCAATGAAAGTGGAGTGGATTCACAAGATTTGTTATTTTAGATTTTATTTTGGGCATAAGTTTATTTGATAAATAATTGAATCAAACTAAAACCAATACATAGGCTTGATAAACCTTACAGTGAAGGTGTCAATAAATGAATAATAAATAAGGTTTAATGGTTATAGACGGGTGCATAGACGTTATATTAAGAGAGTACAAAACAAATCTTAAAAATAATCGTTAGATTAGTCGACTTCTGCAACCTCCATTTGCTGAGAGTTCTTTGACCATTCCAATCAAATTTCTGTTTATTTTATCTTTTTCTTTATTAGCATTTTTTTATGCTATTTTTGTTTCTTCTTTTTTTCCCTTAATATTATTTTTTTCTGTAATTCTTTTTACATAGCCGGCCACCGCATATAATGCTTGCAGTTATATTTATTTTACTTATTATATTAGTTATATATTTTACTGTTATTAAAATATCAACCTACTAAAAAGCATAGCCTACTTACGTTGATTTTGATTTTCTGTCCCATAGCAAGCCTACATTTTTGCTAAATCTCTACATGGTTGTCTCGTGTTACATTTCGAGTCCAAAACCATATTGTTTAATTACGTCGTGACAGCCTGCCAATTGAACAATGGAACTTTGGCTGAGGAGCGCAACTTATGATGGAATCGTCTGCAAAATGAAAACGTTAGTAGTTAAGAGTAGTCCCGGAACCCTAACATCAGTAACGTTATACTATGGGGTCATTATTGTAGCAAAACTATTTGCAAATGCGTGTGGAGAGTTGTGTATCTGTATCTCAATCCCCCCGTGCGTGCGTAATCAGGTTTGTAAGTGTATAAATAATATCCGTCTGTATTCACATTTGCAAGTGTATTGAGAGTTGTATATGTGTAGACAAATCTGTGAATGCGTGCATAGATCTGTAAATGTGTATACAAATCTGTGAATACGTACGTGGATATTAATGGATAAAAGTCTTAAGTATTTTGCTGCAAGAGCTGAAAATACAGACAAGCATAAATTACAACTCACGCGGGCCTCTCAATTGGATGTGTTTTTACACGTGACTATTGCTACACTTCTGCCGTTGCAGAGATCTGCATTCTCGAGAGCTGTGCGTGTGTAGCGATTTGTCTGTGTCGAGATTCATCTGTGTGATCCGTCTTGTGGCAATTTGTATGTCGATGTTCGTAGGTGTGTCTCAGTAGAAAAGTAGGAAACTTGAAGGATAGGCTAATGGTTGATTGTTTTGTAATTTGTTGCAATATTTCTAGTGATGTTAACGTTTTAAGTTATTGCTCTCGAACGCAGTATTAATTTAGCTAAGTTAAGGTAACGTTATACTTGGGCTACTAATGAAAGTGTAAACCGTTTAATCTCCAACTATCCAACTTTCCTTGCATTTTAATGAGTGAGCAAGAGAAATTTGATAGACAAATACTAAAGAAATTGTAGAAGAGTTGTGAGGGGAACAACTGGCCATTTTATATTGGCATGGTCAAAGTTATTTTAATAAATACATTTTGGTTCACACAAAACATGTCTTTTTCATCAGAAGTGCATATGATTCTACTGTAAGCCTGAGGGGCTATATGGTTATTTATTCCAGAATTAACAAAAATGATAGGGCCTAACCTAGCACTGCACGGTCTACAGTAAAACCAATAGAGAGGTAGTCTATAGTAACAAGTGTTGTGGCCAAATTTGGGCATCCTAGTGGACGTTCCGGCCTGGATTTTGGTTCAGGGGTGATGGGACGGTCAGAGTGAGGGCCAGGTTACCAAAGAGACAGTATGTGCCTTTTGGAGACACTGAAGGCTAGAAGTTTTGGTTAAGTCATAACATTAAGTCATGTCTTAGTTTCCTGCGTATGTGTCTTTATATGTGCTGATTATGAACATGTGATCCATCTTGTCCAATGGAATTATTGTTTATCTTATAGACCTATATACTCATGAGAACCTTGTCAACTAATCAGAACTTATTATGTCGTTAGACTGATCTAACTGTGGTATTTTCTCTGTGTACAGACTTTGACTCAGACTCTGTAGTCGTCAATAAAATTGTACTTGATCTTTTCATGGTTTCTCCCTCTCATTAATTGGTTATTTTCTGTCATAGATTGAAATTATCCATAATGATTGGCGACGAGGATGGGATGGATATCTCCTTGGCATGTCTCCACAGAGCTGGCTAGCCGCAGGCTGACTCCAGGGAGGAGAAAGACGCCCTCGGAGCCTGTGGCGAGACGACTGGATACTGCATAAAATGAACTCAGAGGTGAGAATCCAAAAACAAAAGAATCATGTACTAAATTATCTAGGTAACAAGTGGGAATACTTCACCCCACGGAGCTTGTCTCTTTATAGGCTGCCAAAGCCTAGAAGTAGCCGGAGAAGTAACTAATCTCTGGGAGGCCGTAGTAGTACAGTTGTGGTGGTTAACTGCAACAAATTGTAGCTGGAGAATTAACCAATCTCTGGGAGCTGTGGTAGTCCATGGCCCAGTGCCAACTAGTGGTATGCGAGAGTATACTGATAGAAGTAATTAATCTCTGTCGTGGGGTTTCACCGCCGAAAAACGTAGTTAGGTAGAGGCTTAACTAAAATAGAGCTTAACTTTAAATAGGCTAACAGGTAAAAGCAGATGTGTGACTATATAGATGTCTTACCCAAAATAGTTTAAATTTCGATAAAAGGACTTGTAGATTTGTCTGCATACTGAATCAACACAGTGTTAGAATTCTTGGGGTGTTAGAATTCTTGGGGAAAACCTAATGTCAGTGTGTGTGTGTGTGTAAACTGAGTGTTAAACTTGTCCTGTGACAAAGTCCCCAGGTCGAATCAACGGAGAGCCATGGGAAACAGACAGACAAAGGCGGTTCCTAAATTGGACAGTCCTTTGACTGGTCCTATTGAGATGGTGGCCCAGAAGATCGGTGAGAGTAACATTTTTCAAGTTAACTGGTGGAACAAGTTAACGGGAGGGGAGTTTCCTCTCCAGGGAACGCTAGAGGTTTCTCTCACTCCATCACAAGAGGCTGTGTATTGCATGTGAGATTCAGTGCCACACGTAGCCCTGTTTAAACAGCCTGATGTGTTTTGGGACAATAGTGCTTCATGGATTACAGAGATGCAAAATGTAAAAGATTGGAAAGAGGGAGAGGGACAAGATTTTTCTCCCTCAGCTCAATGTTTTCGTTTCAAGTTGAAAACAGAGATAGCCACTGTGCGCAGTAGCGGTCTGCCAACTTTTCAAGGTTCCACACAGTTGGTCTCTTCCTTACTTGGTTTAACAATGGAGGAACAGGCCCTTGTCTCTCAAATAGCTGACAAACTATGGGCGAAAGACAAGTGTGATGTGGGATTGATAAAGGGGGCGCGACCTTTGGTTATCAAACCAAAGGGCACTTTCAGACCCAGAGGGAGCACAATTTCCCCTTAAAAAGGAGGCGGAAGGAAGCACTCGTCCAATCCATGAGGCCTTAGTTAAGAGTGGGGTAGTCGTCCCGGCTCCTGATTCTCCCTGTAATTCACCGATATTCCAATTGAAAAAGTCAACTGGAGGTTGGCGTTTCATTCATGATCTCCATCTGGTAAATTAGTCTGTCTTTCCAAGGGTACCTGTTGTTCCTAATCCAGTAACCATTTTGTCTCAGGTACCACCGGAGACACAGTGGTTCAGCGCGATTGACCTCACAAATTTTACAGTGTCCCCGTAGACCGTGATTCACAATTTTGGTTTACATACACAGTACTGTGCAAAAGTTTTAGGCAGGTGTGAAGTCTTTAAAGTTAGGAAAATATATAAATATATAAAAATGTAAACGTTAATTGTTTATTTTTTTTTCAATTCATAAAATACAAAGTGAGGGCAAAGCAAATCTGTCCCAAATCAACATTTGGTGTGACCACCCTTCGCCTTCAAAACCGCACCCGTGTCTAAAACTTATGCACAGTACTGTACATTTGGGGGCCATAAGTACAAATTCACACGAATGGCTATGGGTTATGTTGGGAGTCCTGCTGTGTATTCTGAAGAACTATCTAGGAATCTAGAAGGCTAGATTCCCAGCGAAGGTAGTTTCTCCTCTGCTACACCATTGAGGATTGATGATTTTCCAGCTAATGGAAATATCCTTTTTACAAGTTCTCAGTTCTTCTCAAGGTTCTGGACAAACACTACGGCTGAGTACTGTTTAGTCATTTTGACAAATTCACAATTGTTTTCTGATTTTCATTAAATATAGTGTCCTAAGAACTCATATTGAATCAAAGGGTAGTATATATATATATATATATATATATATACATTGCATCATCAGAAACAATTTGTATAAGTCTTTGAACTCATCTGTATACATGTGCTAGGCACATCTGTTGAGCTGTCGAACGAAAGATTACTGCCACACCGCTTGTTTGGTTCCTCCTGTATGCTTGGTTTTCTGTTGCTGATTAGGAGAAACATTCCCAGTGGACGCAGACATTGGGGGAAGTTCCACAGAGGGGACAGGGAGGTCCAACCCGAAGACATTAAACCACGACAATGAAGGAGACATGGGAAATCATTTCCATGGATTAGACCATGTTGAACTATTGCATTTTCTCAAGACTTTCCATTTCCAGGCTTGTGAGACACAGCAGACTATACCAGTGCCACAAACATCAACAAAGATCCTGGGACTGGTGAAACAGTTCAGGCACAAAAGGGGACACTCCGAGATAGACGGGGCCTGTTAACAACCAACACAGTGGAAAGAGGCCAAAGAGGCCAATTGCTGGGTTCACCTGTCCCACTGCGAGCCAGCCTGGTATCCAGAAGGACAAACACCAGAGACAGAAGGAACATCCAGCCCCACCATGGAGGACTGAGATGGATAGTATTATCTATGAAAGTGTCTTGTGTTTTTCATGCTCTGTTCTCTGATTCCAGGAGAGAGTTCTCTCCTGCAGCTGGCGTCTCGAGGCCATGAGATACTACCGCCACCGATTGGTGACGCTGTTCCCGGGACAATGGATAAAGAGATCCATAGGGTTCACTCCAAGAGAGCTGAGAAAGATCCGACTGGCTGAAAAGATCTTGCAGATTACTGCCAACGGGCGGCAATCACAAAGAGGTTTCTAACCTCTGCCAGACTTCATATACATGCACACACACAAACTTTTTCTCCCTTTTTCATGACATTTCACTCAAGTTTGATGTGACCCAGTGACAATCATTGAGTCACCAGGGCACTCAGAGACTGTTCCAGACACCAACAAGCGAAAGCCAGGACACGCACAATTAGAGAGACAATCTCAGGGCAGCGTGATCCTGAAATTGGGACAGGACATGTTCACTCTTTACAAGAAGAAATCATGTGTTGTTGCTCTTTTTCCTAGGGTATTTTGTGTGTTTAAGTTTACTACATCCGAGTTGGTGGTAAAATATCTTCATCTACATCTATACACATACTGAGAAATCTGTTAAGGTGCCTCTATAGGAGGTTTGTGAAGTTTGGCCATACACATGTTCTTGATTCTGTATGTCATTCACACGATTTGAATAAGCCCCTATGATAATGCAATTTGCTGTTGTGCAAATCATAGGTTTCCTCTTCTGTGCCTGTCTGGTGGCCTGTGTCAAAGCACTCATGGGCTGCCTTTCAGGACAGCAGTTCAGGCAACACTTGTCCTCCCTAGCAAGGACGATCCAGCATTCAGGATGGGAATTCACCCATTTCTGACTGATGGTTTTGACATATCGGATAACTGATATGTTTTCTGGGACTAGTATGCCACGCCGAGTTGATGATGTCAAGATCGTCTATGATTAGAGGTCGGGGTCTTGCATTTTTTTTCCCAAAAGGGTTTTTGCTGCCCCTTCGGTCTGTGGATACTAGTTTGTTATTTTGTTCGGTTTTTTTCCGGGTTTTTTTTATATTCTTTTTATAGATTTCTTTGAAATTAATATGTTATTGATTTCACATTTTGATTTTAATATGTAATTTCTGTATTCCGGTCAAGGTGGGGCCTTCGCCATGATCTTCCCCCCAGAGACCTGCAGAGTTGAACCACTTCCCCTCACGTGGCTGCAAGACCCTGTGACACAACACCTGGTGTCAATGCAAATTTGTCTTGTATTGTTGAAGTGTGAGATTTTTTGTATTCTCAAAGGGAGGAATGTTGTAGCCAAATTTGGGCATCGTAGCGGATGTTCTGGCCTGGGATGTGGTTCAGGGGTGAGGGGACGGTCAGAGCGAGGGCCAGGTCACCAAAGAGACAGTATGTGCCTTTTGGAGACACTGAAGGCTAGAAGTTTGGGTTAAGTCATAACATTAAGTCTTAGTTAGTTAGTTAATGACTTAGTTTCCTGCGTACGTGTCTTTAGATATGCTGATTATGAACATGTGATCCATCTTGTCCAATGGAATGATTGTTTATCTTATAGACCTATATACTCGTTAGAACCTTGTCAACTAATCAGAACTTACTATGTCGTTAGACTGATCTAACTGTAGTATTTTGTGTACAGACTCTGACTCAGACTCTGTAGTCATCAATAAAATTGTACTCGATCTTTTCATGGTTTCTCACTCATTAATTGGTTATTTTCTGTCAGATTGAAATTATCCCTAACACAAGACTGCAGCAGCTTTGATAATGCATAAGTAGCCTATAGTGCAAATAATTACATTGTATAATCAGTAGGCCTAGTGCAGCATATGGCATGATATCTTAATGTGACGTTTAAATGTAACTTCACAAAACCATCTCTTATGCTAAATAATAATTTTATTCAGTTCGTCAACGTCTATGGACGAATATTTATGGGGGTTCGTTCGCATTTTGGTCTGGTTGTGAAACTGCCCGGCGTAAACCTTTATTTGCCTTTCTTATGTGGCTGTGCTCTTCGACACACTACATTCAATCAAAGTTTAAAATTCTGGCGGCTAAAATGGGCTGGTCAATCAGTCCGCAGTCACGTTACGCTGTATTGTAGCACCCAATGAGCAGTAGCACCCAGTGTAAGCAATGGATTAATTGATGTTGCATATTGCATATGAATGTATGGCAGTTTAGGACTTCCATATGAATGCAATAAATAATTTGAAAGTTGTGTTTGAGAATGTAAACTAACTGAATACCGATTACTAATGGAATTAGTTAGAATATCTAAGAGAAAATAACTTGGGAGCGAAACAGCAACACCAGATACCATTAAATTGCAGCCTCGGCAAACGTAACGATTAACGTAGCCTATATTCTATAGCCTAGTTTAAGATGTAGCCTAGTTCAAAGCCTATTTACCGGCTCATGTGACATTATTATAAACGCGTTGATTGGATGTTACATGTCGAAGTGCACTTTGGGAGTCACAGAAATTTCTACTGAGACACACAGACGAATCGCCACACGGACGGATCTCTATCACACATACAAATCTCGACACAGACAAATCGCTACACACGCACAGATCTCGAAAACGCAGATCTCTGCCACGGCAGAAGTGTAGCAAAAGTCACGTTTAAATACACATCCAATTGAGAGGCCTGCGTGAGTTGTAATTTATGCTTCTCTGTATTTTTAGCTCTTGCAGCAAAATACTTAGACTTTCATCCATTAATATCCACGTACGTATTTACAGATTTGTCTACACATTTACAGATCTATGCATGCATTCACAGATTTGTCTACGCATATACAACTCTCAATACACTTGCAAATGTGAATAGACGGATATTTTTATTCACTTACAAACCTGATTACGCACGCACGGATTGAGATACACATACACAACTCTTCACATGCATTTGCAAATAGTTTTGCTACAATAATGACCCCATATTATACAAGTGGAATTTGGAATAATGCTGCATAAGTACACTAGCTAACGTTAGACTCCATGGGAATAATGTTAACCCCACATCCAAATTGTCACGGCTAGCGATCGCTAAATCAAAAACCATTTTGCTTTTGACAACAATTTCGTAACAGCAGTGGTTGAATGCATTGTAGGGGAAAAGCTGTTATCTGGCTGGCTGCTAGTATTATTTGATGAAAAAGTAGCCACGTGCAGTAATATAGAAAATTGAGGATGCACGTGAAATGCATCCACATGCATCGAGAATCGATGACAGGTGAATCGTAATCGAATCGAATCGTGAAACCTAACAATCACAAATGATTAAATATAAGTTGAAGTTCTGACAAAATAAATACAAAAACTGTGCAAACATTACTATATGTATTCTTGTGTGCCAACATTGTAAACAACAGAATACAAACATCAGAATTCAGGTCATACTCATTTATTATACTCCCCTTGGATTATACTTGGTTGGTTATACTATTAATTAAAGTATATTTGCTAATGCTTTTTCTTTTGCAATCTAAGCTAAATGTCAGGATGGTGAATATTTATTTTAAACAAAGTTTAGAATTAGTATTTGACATATAAGAAAGTTCATCACAGGCACACGGAGATATTGAAAGATAATTTGACACATACCTTCTTGTCAGGTTTAGGAGCATTTTGTATGGATCCCAGGGCCTGCCGTTTGTACTCCAATTTGTCGTAAAGCTGATGGAGCTTAATGGCAGCATAGCTGGCCTGTTCATTGATGCCCTTGCTGCCCTCGTCACACACATCCTCATTGACATCCAAACCATGGCACTAAACACAACCATATTCACAAACATACACAGTAAATAAGTACCTTGTATTTATGAAGTGCCTTTTGAAACCAGAGATACAAGGTGCTGTACAAAGTAAAAACATAAATGCAAAAACACAAAATAACAATAAAAAAGACATTTCAAACCGTGCAGAAGGTAAAAGGCTAAAAACACACAACACAAAGCAACATGCTTACGAACCAAGTGTTTTTACAGCTTCTTAAAGATATCCACTCACTCTGCGTTTATTTATTACTAAGGGAAGACGGTTCCAGAGAGTTGGAGCTACAACTGCAAAAGCCCTGTCACCTTTAGTTTTTAGCCTTGATTTCGGAACAACCAGAGACAGTCTTGATCAGAAAACCTGAGAGATCTCAGTGACCTCACTGAGGGCAGGGGACACAATAATTTTGAAATAGGGCTACCTCTAACGATTCAATGTCTAACGATTAATTGAACGATTATGTTTTTCAATAAATCGACTAATCTAACGATTATTTTTAAAGATTTGTTATGTACTCGATTAATATAACATCTTTGCACCCGTCTATAACCATTAAACCTTATTTATTATTTATTTATTGACACCTTCACTGTAAGGCTTATCAAGCCTATGCATTGGTTTTGTTAGATTAAATTATTTATCAAACAAACTTATGCCAAAAACAAAAAAATCTAAAATAACAAATCATGTGAATCCACTCCACTTTCATTCTGTTAGAATAGCCAACTCTCTGAAAATCCATACCAGGTTTTGCTCATAAGCTTAACCTCTCGTCAAGGCAACAGGCAAACAAGGCAAACAGTTAAGCGAGCTCGCCTCGAGTCTGACCCAACAACATGGCGAAAGTACTCTATCATGCTAACATTGTTACAAAGCGGAAGCTAGTGGCCATAAATGTACACACACGTCATACTTGCCAACCCTCCCGATTTTCATGACCAATCTATCAATAGGATTTTTTGTATAGACATATAGACAGGCCCCCGCTATTGTTTGGAAATCCTCCCAATTGTTGAGGTTTCAAGATCGGCAAGTATGACACACGTACCAAATCGCAAGTTGTAAATCAAAACTATTTTGTTAGAATAAAAATATTTGATAATTTGCCGGCTTGACTTATGAGTTTAGAGTAGACCTACAGCGCTAACACATCGGCGACGGTGTAATGCAGCATTTGCAGCTACAAATCCATCAGAACCCCACTAAGTGCAATGCTTGTTAAATAATGTTTTCCATGAAGACACCCATCAGAGTTTTGTCAAGAGCTGGCACGAAATTTGACGGAGGCTGCTGCTTGGTAAATCTATATGCATGAAAAACCCTGACTGCATCTGGTTTTACATGGAAATCCAGTTTCTTCTTTGTCTTTGACTTAAATGCGATGCGTCGACGCATTTTTCTAAATCGATTTGAATCGACTCCTCAACGAGTCGCCCCAGCACTATTCTGAAATGTAGAGCAGTGACAGCCCATGAAGTGCTTTTAAGTGATTAGGATCATTTTAAATAAATTCTGCAGTCAATGAGTAACAAATGAAGAGATGCCAATACTTGTGTGATCTGTGACCCACATCGTGTCTTTGTTAAAAGTCTAGCGGCTGCATTTTGGACCAACTGGAGCCGAGACACTGAAGAGCGACTCAGGGTGGGTGAACAGTGCATTGCAATAATCAAGACGGAAGGAGACAAAAACATGAATGAAGTTTTTTCCAGATCTTGGAAGGGCAATACAGATTTGCACAGTTGCAAAGTAAAATTCTTGGAGCAATTTTGGAGAGCCAGAGTCTGAGATCATTTTCAAAAACGAGTTTGTTGCGTTGTCCTGTTTCAATTGCCGTCATCGCTGAAAAGCTGGTCTCGCACAGGTAGGTGGTGCAAAAGGGTAGAAAGACTTTTATGGCCTTGACAAGGTAGGGCACTCTTCCTTAACCCCCAACCAAAACATCTGTAATGGCTGGGTAATGAATTTTAGCTTCAGGGAACTATCGCATGTCAGTTCAATCAACTCATCCTTCTCTTTATTGTCCAGAGAAAGCTGACTTTCTGAGTCTGCCACGAACGGGTCCCAATCATTGCAGTCAGATTCCAATTCAGAGAAGTAACACGAAAATTCTTCCTTAAGTGTAGACAAGTGGCTCACAATGTTTTGTTTTATTTGTTCAAATGCTACGTTAGTACTGTCCAGGTATCCGGAAAGAAGGGGAAACATGTCTCTGATCCCGTTCTCAACGCGTATTTTCCAAATTACAAATTAAGTGAATTTACTGCGCTGAAGATATCCGGAAGGTAAGCAAACTTGCCTATTCAAATTTTGTTTCTGAAGTAATCTGTCAAATCGGAGTTCAGACTTGACAGACACTGCAGCATTTCACTCCTCAGTTCAAAAACACATTCCAAACCTTTCCACGTGAGAGCCAACGCACATCGGAATGAAAAAAAACCGTCGTGACTTGCACCCATCTCGGTGCACAATATAGAAAATACGTGCATTTAGAGGTCTCGCTTTTACAAAGTGTACTATTTTAATGACGTTACTGAGAACGTCGTGTCATGCTGCATCCATTTGTTTTGTTGCCAGTGCTTCCGATGGTTGATGCCGTGTACTGCCTTGGCATTTGGGGCGACCTCTTTGATGCGTTTTATAACGCCACTGTATTTCCCAGTCATGGCTCCTGCTCCATAGGTACAGATGCGAACGCAGTTATCCCAATTTATATTGTTGACTTTTATAAATTCCTCTTAAACATAGCTTTTAACAGCATGACTTTTGATTTCTCTGCAAAAAAAAATGTCTTAGTGCAAGTCCCCTTCCCAGACAAACCATACGAACCAAGCTAAGTGGCTTTCCCATCCATCGACTCGTCCATTTGCAGCGTGTATGAATCGCTAGATATAATCCTGTCAATTAGCTGTGTTTTGATATCAGAAGCCATATCTTCAATTCTTCTGTGCACAGTGTTGTCTGATAGTGGGGTTGTTTTCAGCTTTCGAGAGGCCTCTGCACTTATCATGACGTCACACATGTCAATTGCTGCTGGCAGTAAAAGCTGTTTTCCAATTGTGTGAGGTTTCTTGTTTTTTGCGATTCTCAAGGATACAAGATACAACGCTTTTAATGCTGATTCTGACATAGTTGCAGCTTTCAACAGACAATTCTGTCATTTATTTTTTTCTTGTTGTTTCTGTAAAAAGAAACTTAGTGGTTTATCTACCAAATGAGGATTTCTGGTATTCAAATGACGCTGGAGTTTCAATGTCTCCGAAAAAATCAGGCACTGTGGTTTTGGATTATCATCGGGCCTACAAATCCAAAACCCAATTTAAATTTATCTGTAAAGTAATGTTTATTGATACAAATCTTTTTATAAAATGAAATTATGATAACAACAAAATGTATTTCCCTGAGCAAATGAGACGTGATGCATCGCAGTAATTGGACTGACCGCCCTAGAGCACAGAACCTGCCCCTGCAGCACAAGCGAACTGCGGTCCAGACCTTGTTTGTTGACAGGGAACCCTTATTGCTGATAGATAGGCAGTGCTCCTTCATCATAATATAATGGTGGACATACGATGATGAAGTACTACTGCTTGGTTGTATTTTTAACAAAGTCAGGCTTTCACCGACAATGCTTTCATCATAACCCTGCCATAGTGCAACCTCCAGCATTGTGGTTTGGTTGTACTCTACCATGCACTTAACAGTGAGGTAGTCATTAATGAGTACAGTGTTCATAGTTACGGTTTCCCCCAAAAAATGTGTTTCATGTACTTCTAGGGATATTATGCAAATGTATAACCTCAATACCCAATCAGGACACCAGTAGTGATGACTACGTTCCTTGACTTGGGTTATTATGTTCAACCTTTTAGCATTAACTCCTAGGTTAGATCCACCATCGTTATTTCTCCAACACTTCAATAGGGCTACTCTATACATATTATATAACTTGCTCCAGATATGTTTATATCTAACAAGACTGAACGATGAGCGCTACAACCATACAGATTGAACATGTACTGCGCTCTCTATTTATTTCAATGCATGGGTGGGTGCAAAACGCCAATTAAAAATAGGAGAATAAAACGTGAACCGATCATGCATGTCTCATTGTTTTGATGAGCTTACTAACTGACATGGCTTAGCGTATGACGTTCCATAATGCCAAAATTGTATCTAGTATTGCATTGCCTTTGGACAATGCCTGTGTCGTCTTTTAAGAATATTGTTAGTTTTAACTTTCACTACACAGCGTTGACTTAACACAGTCAATGCGTCATGCCTTGTGGTTTGCATTGACTATTCTTAGCAGTTGTTATTTCAATACCACTCACTTCTTGATAGCTAGTGAACATGAAACACACTATGCAACTGTCATTCAATACAGCAGGAGGGTGAAGTGTCTATTCATGGCTAGATGCTAATGCTAACTTGAAACTAGCTAACACTATGGAATAATTAGCGATGCCGTTATTACATACTCACAGGCGCATTCGTGCAGATGTCCTGAACTGGCGCAGTGTTCTTGTTATTTACGAGTTAGCTATCCCACTTCTGACGCCATGTTTACATGTCAAATAACATGGAGTTATTCATTGATGCAATTATCTGGTGGGCGTAGCCAAGACAGTCAGTACACAAATGTAACAACATGCAATTACATAACATCAACGCTAGATGGTGGTATATGCCCGTGAAATCTCTCTCCCCAGTCAAAACTGTCTCCCTAGTCATTTTAATGGGGCCAAAAACTGATTAGAAATAACAATTAAAAATATAACACGTGAACCGATCACTTAGTTGTATGTAAGCACAATATACTGCAATATCCAAGACTTGTGGGCACTGGAATGGAATCAATTGGGTCAAAACTGCGGGCGTAGTTAAGGCGCCAAAAAAGGCCTAATAATAATAATAATATGACTTTGCGACAACAAGATGTGATGCGTCATCACGCACCACATAACTAGAAATTATTTTCACGAGAAAATGTGGATGTGATTGCGTTTCCCCCATCAGCAACCAGGCAGTGAGTGGCCAGCCCCCTAAATTAACTGCTGCAGCACTACTACGTCCTCGTGTGTTGGTGGACAGACTGAACTGAACACAAGTGTAAACACCCACTTGAGGCCAGTTGCAACATCTGACTTCTTCCATTCATATAAATATTGTGAACTATGTTGTCATCGTTAAATTGTATGAGAAGACAGACATAAGTTTAATATATACAAGTTGGCTGGTATCAATAGTCAATAAGTCTCAGTGTAACAGAGAAATGCAAAATGTGTTGCAACTCTCCCCAGTCCTCATTCTACATCCTTGTGTTAGCTGTATGCTTACTTTTTCCGGAGGTAGCACAGCAAGCTAAACATTTCAGTTGCACAGAGAAACATTTAGTAGCACACGGGTGGACAATTCAGTCAAAAAATACCTGATTTACTTTTTGGGGGAGTGGCATTGGCTAACGAACTACTACATCATATTACAGTAAATAAAACATGATTTACTGTAGCTTACGTGATTGGGGGAGGGGGAGGGGGGCTGGCATTATTACCATGTCAACCTAAACATTAATAAGAAACTATGAGTCAGCAACTGCAACAAGGAAATTTCAACATAGAAAGCTAGATGATTATCAACTTATTTCACATATTTATTTGTCATGAATGTAATATTGTGTTCCTATGAAAACAACGCCCCTGCAGCTAATGTTTTACAAGGCACTCCTGCTCGCTGCTGTAATCTTGACTATACTATAGTACATAAGGAAGACCAGACCACCCCATACAAAAGGGTGATTCTCGTAAAATGTATATCTTTCGATTTTCCCCAAATGCAGGTAACACGTTTCCAAACATCCTCAGCTTCATTTTGAAATCGAGTTGCCCTGAACTTTGACCTCTCTACGCCTTTTACAATGACTTATTTTTGATTTGCAGAACGTTGGGAAAATCCCATAGGTTTCAATAGTATTTTAGAAAACGCTCGCAATTTTTCACCTCAAAAATCGAAAACTGTTTATCTTCAGATTTTGATGAAAGTTTTGTGTTTACCAGAGGCTTTGAATCGGATTGTAAAATGACTGAAATCGAGTTGGCCTTATATTCAGGCATGTAGGTGAAGCAAACAAAACTCCTAAGATAATTTACAACAACTTCCCGTTTACCTATCAGTATACAAATTTAATCAGCTAAAGGCACACATGTTCACTACAAGAATGAATGTAAGGTTGTTTCACATAATGTTAGTTAATCGCCTAGTTATATTAAAATGAACAGGGTGATAGCAGTCGGTGCCGGGATTTAGAACGCAAGCTTCACTGTAGCCCTCAACAGGCTGAACAAATATTCTCCCATGGGTTGCTTCACGCTAGCATTCTACAGCTCGCAGAAACAACTGTCTTTTCTGTGTTCGGGGTAAAAATACTGCGTTCTATTGTCTGCCCTAACTATAGTATAGGTTACATAACGTAAACGAGTTCACGATGTCCATACACACGTTCTCGTGTGTTGGTGGATAGCGCTGAACTGAACACAAGTGTTAACGCCCACTTGGGGCCAGTTGCAACATCTGACTTCTTCCATTCATATAAATATTGTGAACTATATGTCATATGCAGTCACCTTTAAATTGAATGGGTAATTAGAAAAAAGGTATAAGTTCAATATATACAAGTTTGGCTGGTCTATGTCAATTAGTCTGAGTACCCGAGAAATGTAAAAAGTGTTGCAACCGTCCCCGGTCTTCCCTACGTCCCTGTGTTAGCTCAACCTTCATTTTAAGGCATCTGGCGATCGTACCACAAGTGGACAGTCTTAAGTGTTAATACTTGTTCAAACTGATTACTTTACCATTGAAATACATTTCAAGGCGAGACACGGTAGGCAAAATTTTCGTTATGAAACCCACTCCTCAATTTTCCGATTTTTCGTTATTTTGCTTCTATAGCAAGTCTTCTTTAACACTGATATTGTAAAAAATATCAAACTACACTAAATTATGTTTTATGCAGTATTTTGTGGACTCCTCTGCAAAAGTAGTGTAAATCAAGCGTGTTTGAGCGATCTTTTAGTTGGTCATTTCATTGTTTCAGCAATCAATCATGAAAGTGCAAAGGGGGTTTGCATCTAAAAACGCTCCCATTGGCCGGTATCAATTTCTGATGGCAGTTTTCTCAAAATCATTTTTTTTCACTTACTGTGACTTACTTACTTAGTACAAGATCTCCACTTCAGTAGCACTTACATACACAAAACTTTTCAGTTGTATTCCTATCTATATTCTGACGGCTTTTACAGAAGGGTTTGTATATCCACTCACTGGCCACTTTATTAGGTGCACCTTGCTAGTACCGGGTTGGACCCCCTTTCGCTTTCAGAACTGCCTTAATTCTTTGTGGCATAGACTCAACAAGGTGCTGGAAACATTCCTCAGAGATTTTGGTCCATAGTGACATGATAGCATCACTCAGTTGCTGCAGATTTGTCGGATCCACATCCATGATGCGTATCTCTCGTTCCACCACATCCCAAAGATGCTCTATTGGATTGAGAATGCAGAAACCAGTTTGAGATGATTTGAGCTTTGTGACATTGCGCATTATCCTGCTGGAAGTAGCCATCAGAAGATGGGTACACTGTGGTCATAAAGGGATGGACATGGTCAGCAACAATACTCAGGTAGGCTGTGGCGTTCAAACGATGCTCAATTGGTACTAAGGGGCCCAAAGTATGCCAAGAAAATATCCCCCACACCATTACACCATCACCACCAGCCTGAACCGTTGATACAAGGCAGGATGGATCCATGCTTTCATGTTGTTTAAGCCAAATTCTGACCCTATCGTCCAAATGTCGCAGCAGAAATCGAGACTCATCAGACCAGGCAACATTTTCCCAATCTTCTATTGTCCAAGTTTGGTGAGCCCGTGCGAATTGTAGCCTCAGTTTCCTTTTCTTAGCTGACAGGAGTGGTACCCGGTGTGGTCTTCTGCTGCTGTAGCCCATCTGCTTCAATGTTCAACGTGTTGTGCGTTCAGAGATGGTCTTCTGCATACCTTGGTTGTAACAAGTGGTTATTTGAGTTACTGTTGCCTTTCTATCATCGTGAACCAGTCTGACCATTCTCCTCTGATCTCTGGCATCAACAACGTATTTTCGCCCAGAGAACTGCCGCTCTCTGGATATTTTCTCTTTTTCGGACCATTCTCTGTAAACCCTAGAGATGGTTGTGCGTGAAAATCCCAGTAGATCAGCAGTTTCTGAAATACTCAGACCAGCCTGTCTGGCACCAACAACCATGCCACGGTCAAATTCCCTTAAATCACCTTTCTTCCCCATTCTGATGCTCTGTTTGAACATCACCAGGTCGTCTTGACCATGTCTACATGCCTAAATGCATTGAGTTGCTGCCATGTGATTGGCTGATTAGATATTTGCGTTAACAAGCAGTTGAACAGGTGTACCTAATAAAGTGGCCATATCATTCATAGCCTGATTTATATAACATTTTATTCCTAAAACCATGGCAAAAAAATTTTTTATGGTTGTTGGTAGTATTTTCAGATTCATGGAGTGATGAAAAGAGATATCAAAAAATTCTTCTGTAAGATCCTTTGCCTCTAATATGTCAACAAAATGAAACAATAATTAGGAACCTGGCTTTATCCAATGTTCCGATTTTTTTTCTGGTAATGTATACAAATGTGCACATATTTCATTAGATAATGCCTGATTTGCATATTGAAACATCTCTGAAACATCTGAAAACTTGTAATGCAAATAAGTATTGACTGGGGAGGTTTCATGATGATATCTATTCGTTAAATAGATATCATCGACTGTAGTGTCTGGCCTTAAATAATTTTAATGAGAGTGTGCTGCCACCTGTTTAAATAGCCTACATGTATCAGCCAGTGTGCTCATTCTGACACTTCTTTGTATTGTTGGATTTTGCTGTTTCAATCACGCTACGGTAACAAATAAAGGAGTTAATTTTGCAAAAGCAATTATTTATGGTGCCTTAGTTAGCTACGCACACTTCTGCTAGCTAACCTCCACTAAACAAATAGAATTCACATGCAGTAAACAGCAGTATAACCACGGCATAACGAACTGTTGTAGGCTATTCCCACTATGTCTCGCTAAGCACGGTGTCCTAACCTATTTTGCAGTTGTATATTTTCAATTAGCAGAAGTTACAACCCCATACAAAATATTCGAAGTCGAAAGCTAAAGTTTCAGAAGAGTAGGTTTTATTCAGCCTGTATAACATCGCATGCCACTACAAAGATCTACTCCTACAATCTACTGCTACAATCTGCTGGCTTGTACATTCACAGTTCGTCTCTTTATCCATTTTAAATTCAAGACATCCCCAATATGCAAAGTAGAACATGCCCATTTCCCATCACCTCTGACCCATCACCTCTGACACATCTGTTTCCTGTGGACTGCTTGTCCTATAAATCTTAAAGGTTACCCCTCTTTACAACTAGCCCCATCCTTACCTAACATAAACTAAGGAAGCAGAATCCATTAGCCCCCCTTTCCTTCTCTTTGTACATCTGTTCACTCCTAGCATCTGTTAATCCCAGACTACTCATCTTCTCTCAGGGTGACAAACAGTCTGACAAACAGTGTATTCTTACCAAGGCCTCTTATACAGTGTTCACTGCTCCCCATTTCCTGCACCCCTTCTCTGTTCTACCTCCATTTGGTGCCCTTAATTATCCTGGGTCCTGTCTGTCTCTCTCTCTAATCCTCTAGTTACTTAAAACTAATAGTAAACTATGGTATGCTTACCTACTAACCTTTAATTTTGTTTACACATACTTGATTACAAAACAGGTATCTACTTTTTAACACTAAATACACCATATATTCCTCCCTCTGGAGCTGTAAACTCCATAAATCAAATAAGAAATGCACACCCATTAAGAAAATCATAGTAAACTACACAGTAGAATAATAAAAAACAATCAAAATACGTACATAAAATTACTGCCTGTCATTGGAGGAAAGCGAAAACCACTATTTTGTGGGCAATATTACCAGTGTGCTATCATTTATGGTGCCTTAACTTAAGACTTGCTAAAGTTTGACTCCATGGTAATCCAAACATCCAAATGGTGAAGGTTAGCGTTCCCTAAATAAAATTTAAAAAGAAAACAGCGCAGCTGTTGAATGCCTTATGGAAACACTTGATTGGTGTTATCAGCCACTATCCAATTCAAGTCACTACAATTCTTTTCCAACATTAAACAAATACAGCTTAACTCACATTCAGTATGCAGTATGCAGTGCCTTACAACTAGCCCAAGTGCAGGTGGATAACCTTGCTTGAGTAAAGTGGAGAGTCCACTAACTGTATAGAAAAGGAGGATGGTCTTGAGAAAAGCATTGTCTCTTTTTTGTTTCCAAGGCATTGCTGGGCAAGTTACCTTTTTACCTTACTTCATTATAAAAACACAAATCCAGTGTGTTGCAAATAGGACACGCTCACAGGACTATATCACCCTTGAATGCTGCAAAGTGAACACAGAACTTGGTAAATCAGCTTTCAGTTTTTTTGCCTCGGATAAATGGAACAAGATTCAACAGGAATTGAAATTAGAGCAGTTTGTTTCTGTTGAACAATTTAAACTTTTACTAGAGGATTTGGCAGTTTAAGAGTGTTCTTGTTTTGGTTGAAACTTAAATAATGTACTGTATTGTATATATTGTATTGTAAACAGTTTTATTTATTTTTTGCTTATTTTTTATTTATTTGTTGTTGTTTAAACAGTACTGTGCATAAGTTTTAGGCAGGGGATGCTGTTTTGAAGGCGAAGGGTGGTCACACCAAATGTTGATTTGATACAGATTTGCTTTTCCCTCACTTTGTATTTTATGAATTGATAAAAAAATAAACAATTAACATTTTTCCTTTTATGTTTTTTTTTCTTCTAACTTTAAAGACATCACACCTGCCTAAAACTTTTGCACAGTACTGTATATTCTGCCTTTAAACAGGGCACTGCTGGAAAAGAGACCAGGGGCCTATACTACGAACGGAGGTTAAACTACTCTCTAACTCTAACTCGGGGTTATCAAAGAAAGTCGGAGTTGACAAAATTATCCAAATGGGTGATAAACAGTACTACAACGGTGATTATGATGTGTATTAGTTAAGTCGGTGTTAACTCCATGGAGTATGTGCGCGTTCACATAATAGGGGCGTGGTTGGCAACGTAAGCAGATATTTAGGCAATGGCTTACGCTTCGTATTTTTGATCCCGGAGGACAGCACGTTGATAATGTCAGGATATGACGAATAAATGTTAACGGCTCAATCTTGGCAGCGCATTGCCGAGAGTAAAGTCCAAGTAAGTGTTGCATGAAGCAACGATAGGTCTACAAGTCAAACCAAGTTTATCGTAATTTACCAGATTCCACCGGCACAAAGCAAAAACCGGACAAAATTGAGATGACACTGTATACTGAATGTGAGTTAAGTCGTATTTGTATAACGTTCAAAATAATTCTGGTGCCTTGAATTGGAAAGCAAAGTGAACCAAAGTTAGCTAGCCGATTGTGTGAGTTGCTAATGACCGTCTCAATGGCACCATTCATCTTATGTCTAGCTTGCTGCAAAACAAATTTACGTAACCGTAGCAGGATTGAAACGTCCAAATCCAACATTACAAAACATTGTCAAAATTAAGATACTGCATCGTTGATAACACGGCAAACTGGCAAAAAAATATACACATATATTAAAATGATAAAACGAGTAGACTATTAAACAAGCATTTACACAGAAGACAGTAGACCACTGTTGATTTAAAGGGGCCCTATTTTGCATATTTTCAGGTGCATACCTTTATTTAGGAGTTATACCAGAATAGGTTTACGCGTTTAATGTTCACGTTTAATGTGCATACCTTTATTTAGGAGTTCTACTAGAATAGGTTTACGCGTTTAATGTTCAATAATTTAATGTTCATCAATGTTCAACAACAATGTTCAACAATTAATTTAATGTTCAACAATTAATTTTTTCCAAACTGCTTGGATCTGCACCACCTCTACTCACCCTCAGTCTGAAACGCACTGTTTTAGCGCCTGACTCTTTAAGGCCCTCCTCCCGATGAACCTAGTCTCCTCTGATCGGTCAGCTGGCCAAACAAAGGGAATTTGCCTTCACGCTTACCAAAACTGCATTTTCTCGACATGGCAAAACCACCTGGCCTTTGCTCTGACTGGCTCTGGTTGAGGGCGTGCCAAACATTATTCAAATGTGTGACTTAGTGACGTAAATAAGTCACTGGTGTTGGGCTGGTGTTGTTAATAATATTTGCACACTGCACATATCCATGCGAAGTGTCCCGTCACATAAACCAAATAAGCCTGTTAACCAGTTGCCCTTAAACGTATAAATTAGTTAGCCAACTAACGTTTGCCATGACTACAAGTTGTAAGGTAAGAATATATTTTAGACATTGTTTACGTTATGTAACCTATAATAGTGCTGTAATAGTTAAGATTATAGCAGCGAGCAGGAGTGTCTCGTAAACGTTAGCTGCAGGGGCGTCACTTTCACAGGAACACAGTATTATATTGATAAATAAATGCTTGAATAAATAAATCGGCAATGATGTAGCTTTTTATGTTGAAATTTCCTTGCAGTTGCCTAACTCAGTTTTGTATCAATGTTAAGGTTGACATGGTCATAATGCCAGCCCCCTCCCCCCCAAAAAATCATACTAAGTAAATCATGTTTTATTTACTGTAATATGGTGTAGTAGTTGGTTAGCCTAAGCCACTCCCCAATACATTTATTAGGTATTTTTTGACTGAACTGTCCACCCAGTAGTGTAGTGGGGACTTTAAGTGGGGGAACGCTAATTTAATGACATCATCACAAAGAATGCCACACGCGTGCACTGGGGGCACAAACCGAGAACTCAATATGATGTAATGGTTGATAAATATGAGTTTGCTGTCAACAACCACTGAAGACAACTATTTTTTATGACAAAGAAGACATCACTGGAGAGGTTTGCTTGATGTGTACACTTGTTACCATTGGCATAGTCTTGCGACGCCAGACCCATCTCCACACTTCGTTGCGCTGTGCCAGCGCTGGAGAATAGTCTGGCACCATGCGTTGAGTTATTGGAATAGTGGAGAAAAATGCTGTATATTTTTAAACCAATCACAATTGCCTTGGGCGGCGCTAAACCTAGGATACGACGACGGTGCCCATGCAAAATAGTGTCGGAGGGGAACTTGTTTTGGTGGAACATTTGCACGTGGGGTGGCGAGCGCTGGCTAAATCCCCGCAAAAGAAAACGCCACATAAAATAATATTATAGGTATTTCAGCTCTGTGATACGACTTTTATTGATAAAAAAGTCAAACATAACTTAATCATCGGTGTCCTGGAGGTGAAGCCTGTCTATACTTTAGCTTCGAAGGAGCTCACTGGACCAGTCAAAACCACAGACTATTCATCTCACATGTATGCAGTTCTTGCAGAACGCTATTAAATTGATATCAAAGAAGCTAATGTGAAGGGAAACGCATCAGAACTTTGGTCAAGTCAATGGAGCATACATCTGCCAGAGTACATATGCCCAATCAGCTCAGACTAGCGGTGACTGTCAGAAAACAGATCAAGATCGTGCATGAGAGTCAAGACTTGAGTCTGGGCTTCTCCAATTTGCTTCCACAAGTTGTTCCGGTCCTGCAACTTGTCAAATCAGAATCGATACATAGATAAATAAAAACGTTAAATCTAACACTCATATAGTCCCATCAATGATGATTAAACTAGCTATAGAGAAGTGTTTTTCATGGAAACATCCATATCTACATTTACCAATTGCCATTGGTTTTAGCCTGGAAACCAAATGAATGTCGTCCAGATATGTATTAAGATGGCT
The DNA here is from genome assembly GCA_026901105.3 of Galaxias olidus. NCBI lineage: Eukaryota > Metazoa > Chordata > Actinopteri > Galaxiiformes > Galaxiidae > Galaxias > Galaxias olidus. The sequence continues at coordinate 116,024 of JAPMUY010000293.1, read as the reverse complement.
GTCTCAATTTATCCTACAAGGAGATTTCTGAGGAGCTAACCATAGTCCTCATAAATGTGTGGTTTCAATGTAGCACAATTATACATTTTCAACCTGAAGGTAATTAGTTTCTGTCAGAAGTAAATCATTATTTTCTCCCTAATTGCTGCAACCTTCATGGCCTTGGATATTCCTTACCGTGCCTCACATATGGACTACCATTTATCCCATGATCAACTGTGACTTTTGGAACTATAAGGGAAGCTCTGTTTTGTTACAGAACTTTAAAGTAACACACTCTACCTATTTTAAATCATCCCCAGCTCAAACCTTTTCTTGATCTATATTTATAAACCTGTCTTACCTTTATGCACTCATGTTGTCAGACGTGTCTTTATTTCACAACTAACAAACTTTGGCATCTTTAACAATTAATACCATTGTTTTCCCCTATCATGCTTTTGTTTACTTAAGTATTTTTATATCACCCAACTTAAGACTCGTTTGCACTTATGTTGCCAGATGTCTTTATTGCGCAATTACCACTGAGAAGTAATATTTGGGTATTAGAGTGAGTTGATAATATGCAGTTTGACATCCGCTGGTGTCTCTGAATGGTACATGTCCACCTGTTTGCAGAAACATATTTGGCACCTACTGGGTAACAAGCACCCTTGCCCAGGGTAAGTCTTAAAACGTCAAACTAAAGCAGTAAGCACTCAGCTATACTCTTACACTATATTACCACATCTTCTGTTCTTGGGCACTTGCATTGTAGCTTCTAGTAAAGTCATGCAAAAGTGTTGGCTGGATTTGATAATACAAATTTTCTAGCAAGCCTGATGTTGTCCCTGTTTGGGCTTATGGCAAGTTCTAAACATTGCTGCACCCCAGGACTTTTCCTCAACTTCTATCTCTGGGTTACAAACAGTTACAAACTGTTGTAGTAAGCGGAATACCGTTTACAACTGATGTACAATGCACACCAAAAGCAGCAGGTTCGCCTGTTCTATCTCATGGCTTTGGAGGCTGTGGCAGTAATTTCTAGGTGTGGAACAGGGTAAAATATCCTAATTCACCAACTTTTCTACACTGCTCCCTAAAAGGAACTTCAACCCCCTGTCCTCTCTCCTGTAAATAAAAACAAGCGCTGTCCACTTGTGATTCGATTGCCAGATGCCTTAAAACAAAGGTTGAGCTAACATGGGGACGTAGGGGAGACTGGGGGTGGTTGCAACACTTTTTGCATTTCTCTGTTACTCACAGACTAATTGACATAGACCAGCCAAACTTGTATATATTAAACTTATATCTGTCTTGTAATTACCCATGCAATTTAAAGATGACTACATATGACATATTGTTCACAATATTTATATGAATGGAAGAAGTCAGCTGTTGCAACTGGCCCCAAGTGGGCGTTTAGTTTACACTTGTGTTCAGTTCAGCGCTGTCCACCAACACACAAGTAGGTAGTAGTGCTGCAGCAGATCATTTAAAGGGCTGGCCACCCGCACTGCCTGGTTGCTGGTGGTAACACAATCACGTCCGCATTTTCTTGTGGAAATGCATTTCTAGTTGTTATTATTAGGCCTGTTTTGGCGCCTTAACTACGCTCGCAGTTTTGACTCAATCGATTCCATTCCAGTGCCCAAAGGTCTTTGATAATGCCGTCCAGTGTGCTAACAGCTAATCAGTTCACGTGTTATATTTTTTATTATAATTTTTTATTGGTTTTTGGTGCCATTGAAATGACTGGGGAGACAGTTTTGACTGGGGAGAGAGATTTCACGGGCATATACCACCATCTAGCGATGATGTTATGTAATTGCATGTTGTTAGATTTGTGTACTGACTGTCTTGGCTACGCCGAACATCAGTTGGTAACTGTATAAATGAATGACTCCATCTCGTTATTTGACATGTAAACATGGCGTCAGAAGTGGGATAGCTAACTCATAATTTACAAAAACACCTTGCCAACAGTTCAGGACATCTACACGAATGCGCCAGTGAGTATGTAATAATGGCATCACCATGTCGCTAATTATTCCATAGTGAGTAAGCTAGTTTCTAGTTGGCATTAGCACCTAGCCATGGATAGACGCTTCCCCCTCCTGCTCCATTGAACGACAGTTGCATAGTGCATTTCATGTTCACTAGCTATCAAGCAGTGAGTGCTATTGAAATAATAACTGCTTAGAATAGTCAGTGCAAACCACAACGCATGACACATTGACTGCATTAACTCAACGCTGTGTAGTGGAAGTGGTGCACTAACAATATTCTTAAAAGACGACACAGGCATTGTACAAAGGCAACGTTATTCTAGATACAATTTTGCCATTATGGAATGGCAAACACTAAGCCATGTCAGTTAGCAAGCTCATCAAGACAATGAGAAATGGGTTCACGTGTTATTCTCTTATGTTTAAATCGGTGTTTTGCACCTACCCATGCATTGAAATAAATAGAGAGCGCAGTACATTTTCCATCTGTATGGTTGTAGCGATCATCGTTCAGTCTTGTTAGACATAAACTTAACTGGACACTGGTTTCTATGAACCCTACTCATTAATGTTTACCTCTCAAATTGCTTTTACGTATGTAGGGTAGAGCAGAACCTAACCACAGTGAGCTACGTGAAATTCTTTTTTTGGGGGCAACCGTGACATAAACACTGTACTCATTAATGACTACCTCCCAAATTGCTGGAAATTGCATATTGACGATTTGAACCCAATCCTTTGTGCTCGAGCTTGAACTGTGGCAGGGTTATATTGAACGCATTGTCAGTAAAAGCCCAACCTATATGAAATCAAACAATAGTACTAAGTCATTGTAAATGTCCGCCATTAGATTACAACGAAGCGGCACTGCCAATCTAGCACCAATAAGCAACCCTGTCAACATACAGGGTCTGGACTGCAGTCCACTTGTGCTGCAGGGGCAGGTTTTGCACGCTAAGGTGGTCAGACTAATAACTGCGACACATCACATCGCATTTGCTCGCATTTTGTAGTTTTTAAATGCCTTTGTGAAGTTCAATAGTTCGGCAAAGTTAGTAGTGTGCAGAGCAATTGCTGGACACAGAGTAACGCTGTGCAGCATTTTTAAGCAATTGTAGCAATGTGTGTGTCAGTGCTATAACAAATACATTTTCTCCACATATTATCAATACAGAATGCACATATCGAAAGAAACGTACTATTACTCAAATTTAAACATTACCACTGCCACCCCTGTTTAAATAATTCTCGTACTAATCAAAATATTGACTTTAAAAGCTTGGGGGACCTTTTTATCCATAATTTACAAATGACATCACATATTTATGTCATCTCATAGTACTGTTATTAGTCACATTACAATATTTTTGGCTCAATATAGAGAGTAGTTACATTTTTACAATGGTTATTTCAACCAAACGGTTCAAAGTGTACTTCAGTGAAAGATGATTAGATCTTAATCAAAATATATTTAGCTCAAGATCAGGCTGATGAAGACACTTTCGTACCGTTACATAACAATGGCTATCACTGGGTTACAAACTGTTGTAGTAAGCGGAAAACCGTTTACAACTGACGTACAATGCACACCAAAAGCGGCAAGCTTGCCTGTTCTCACTTGGTTCACCCCAATTACTTTCATTATTCATCATAATTGAATCATTCTAATCTGTCAAGTTTATATAATCACATTTTTCAGTATCGTGCAGGAGAAGAGCGCAAAGAATATTCCAGAAGGGGCGTTGTCCGTCATACACCGCTCACCATTCATTTTCAATTGAGGGGCATGCTGGGAAGGCGGCCGTCATCTCAAGACCGGTGGCGAAGCCAGCCAGAGCAAAGGAGCGGTTGGAAAGGTCACCAAAAGTTCAAAGTTACTCTGCTCAATACAAATTCCAAATGTTTCGAATTTCCAAGTGACACATAAGGATTGCAGTCTCCAACACAGTATTGTGGTTCCTTAACTTTTATCAATGTTGAATGCCATAGGTTTTTTGTTTTACAAAACAGGTGCTATTTTTTGTTAGCCAATGTCCCATTGATCAAAACAGTGCACCTGTTTAGGGATCGTGGTTAAACTACGTACCTTGTAATTTTAAAATGCACCTTTATGGGAAAATAACTCTACCAGTGGTGTTTCTTATTATGGGAGACTTAACCCTACTTAAGACTGTGTAGTAGGTTCTGCAAATTAGTGACCATGTTAATGGTATATTCCATTTATGGTTAGTTTTCTCTATGTGCTTCCACTTGGATTGACTTCCATCTGTCACCCTAGTGCCATAATACTTTCAATTACGTATTTTACAAATACATACTTTGTCAGCAACATTCACACATTTGACCACTTGTAAGAGTAAGTGTACACATTGTTTCATTAGTTTTAAATGCTGCTGTTAGTTTAAATAGTTAGGCAAAGTCAGGGGTGTGTAGAGCCATGGCTGGACATTGAGAGTTATGCTCTGCAGCATTTTCAAGCATTAAATGACACAATTAACAATTTCTACCATTATTAGCATTGACAGAGCTTCATGGCTGGCATTGTAGCTATATATATAATTGTTTTCCCCCCTCGCTGCTTTATGCTAGAAATTTGACAGTTTGCATGGTCGGGACCGGTAATAGCTATTCCCAAACCAAAGATGACCCCAATTGACTTCATAGCTGCTCTGAAGGTGATAAATGACATTTCCAATGCGCTTGACAAGAAGCAACATTGTGCATCACAGTTTTATCGATCTATCCAAAGCTTTCAACACAGTTGACCATGATGTTTTAAAATGTCGACTTTGTAACTCAGGGCTCAGAGCAAGCAATCGCTTGGTTTGGTTGGTTATCTGACAAATAGGTCTCAGTGCATAAACTATGGTCTATTTTCAGATATTGTGTCCATCCACAAGGGTGTACCTCAGGGTTCTGTATTAGGTCCACTTTTTTCACTATTTATATAAATTATTTGGGTCAAAACAAGGCAGATGCTAATATTCATTTTTATGCGGGTGATACTGTTATATGCTGCTGTGTGCCAACTCTTGTGTAGGCCATTGAGTACTTGCAAAATGCTTTTATTGTTGTACAATATACCCTACTTCAGCTGAAACTCGTTCTTAATGCAGATAAGACCAAACTTATGTTGTTTACCACCTCTAGGAGTAGGCCACAAAATATCCCTTCTATGGTCACTATTGAAGGAGGTGAAATAGAGATTGTTGACATAAATATCTGGGTATTTTGATGGATGATTCCCTCACTTTTAAGCCACACGCAGAGTACCTGGTAAAAAATTTTGGCTAAAATTTGGTTTTTATTTTCAAAACAAGATGTGTTTTTCTTTTAATGTAAAAAAGCGACTTGTTGCTGGAACTTCTTTACCTGTGCTGGACTACAGCGATCTTTATTATATGCATCCCTCTGCTCAGTGTCTTCATATGGTTGGCAAAGCTGCCCATGCTTCCTTGAGGATTACCAACGGTGAAGCTTTGACTCACCACTGTGAGTTATACTCTAGGGTAGGGTGGCCTGCTCTGGCCACCCGTAGGATCTATCATTGGAATATTTTTATTTATAAGGCAATAATTGGTATGCTCCCATTCTACTTATGTTTAAATCGCACTGAAACAAATGCCGGGCAACACTTTTTGCACTCACAGGACTTTTTAATGCTTTCTGTACCCAATGCCCGTATGGTATTTGGGAAAAGGGCGTTTGTGTATTCTGCAAACTCTGCATAGAATACGTTGCAAAATGATTTGAAACTAGAGGAATTTATCACTTTAAATGCTTTTAAATCTAAATGAAAGAAATAGAAACAGTTTCCTACTATCAATGTTTTTAATTTACCTTTTGCTTTTAATGTTCCTGGTTACGAATTCTCTTTTTCATTTATGCGTATAATAAATTTTTAGCACTTAATGTTGTCTTGTTTTGAGTAATCTGTTTTGTCATATCTTTGTCATATGTAAATGGTCATAGGAACATAGTAAACACATACAAAATAATTCACATTATTAGACAAACCCATCCTTACGCTAACTATAATATTTAAGACATTTCTTTGGTTTCGTTCTAACAATGTAACTTGCTGGTTAGGTTGGTGGCAACATTGCTTACGGAATTTTCGCCTAACTATGGCGGAATTAGGTAGAATAGCAGCAAATTAAATTCTAGTACAATGATATTGTGCATGTCTGTGTGTGTGGTTTTGCATGGTTATAAATATGTTTTGGTCTCTCACCCCTTCCTCTTTGTCATCTGTACTCGACTGCGATTGGCTATGCTGCTCATCCCGCCTTATTAGCCTTTCGTAGAGGTCAGAGACTAGGAAGGAGGGGTAGTACCGTTCCCTCAGCGTCTCAGTTACTTGCTCTTGCAAACGAACAAAAACCTGGACACAGAAAAACACCAATGCCAATACATCCCCACATCACAAAACAGTGTTTTTCCCTACTACAACCAACAAATGCCATTATTTCACTTCATGATGATCAAAAAAAGCTTCTTGGATTATATTAGTCGTCAGGATAAAATGCAGTGCACTGTTAAACGGTTATATCCCTATGGCGGGGTTCCAGGCTTTAAAGATTCATTATATTGTAAACTTGTAAACTATGTTGTAAAATCTGATGCAACAATAAATACAATAAATGATAACCAACAAATTGGTTCTTGAGAGAAGGGTTCATATTTTTAACAACCAATTGAAAGTTCCACGACATAAAAGGTTCCACATTTATAATATAAGATGAAATGGGTTAATCTACGTACTATTTGCACAATTTGTCTTAAGCCTTGTGTAGTCTTACCATTTTGTATACTCCTCCTTGTCCTAAGGGTTAAAAAAGACCTGCCTTTACTAAACCCCAAAAATTTAGCATCTTAATTCAAGTTTAAACCCAAAACCTGTTTTGCATGAAGAAACAACCTGTCATTCATTACAAACTTTGTGAATATCTGTGTTCTGTTCACAGTGCAGAAAGACTCAATTGATTACAGTGGACACCACTCACCACAACATTTTATTACAACACACCTGTCATTTTGTCTGTGAGTCATGTGTGGGGTCTTGGACGGGAGATGATGCACATGCACAATACAGTTTTAATTTTACTTCAATCGCTAGCACAATAATCTTCGTTTCAAATGGCGTGTTTCTTTGCGTTTTTTCTGGTGTGTAAACCATTTCATAACACTGCCGGGTCAAAAGTTACCCTAATAAAATCTTTTCCATGAAAACTGTACACCACCAGGGTACAAAGGCGATGTTTCACTTTTTATAATGTTGGGGTCACTTTTGGAAAAGTCATACAATTTCTCTACTGCTAAACACAGTGGCGGGTCAGTTTTTAGACAAGACCAGAGTTTACCCTTTGGGGTCTAAGAAATTTTTTTCCTATTTTTGGTATGCCTAGTCTCCTTGTATAATAATGCTTGTATAACCTCAACCATGTAATGCACAAGCAAATTATATCATCTTTTTTTTCCAGGGCATCCTTGGCTATTAGAATATGTATGCTGCGTTGATGTCACATGAATGTATAAATAGTTATATGACCATAATGACAAAAGAAAAAACAGTACGGAAATTTAATCTCACAGACATTTATTGAAATCACACAGAGAAAAATTATGAACAAGATCTTTGGCATTTGAAAATTGCTCTACCAAGTCTTTGCAATCAGGGGGAAAAAAACATTGACACCAACACACATAGAAAACTTTTAAAACTTTTTCCAGAAAGGGCCTACCGTTTTTCTCAAAAAAGCGACCTGTGCCATGCCTCAAAGCAGTTCCTGTCTGCAATGAGGGCCACATTACACTCCTGACACTTCCAGGGGGTAGACTGGTTGACCTGCCTGGTCTGCCTCTTGAGGAGAAACAAGGGGGTTGGCCTGTTCTTCTGTAGCAGAGGTGCTAGGCTCTTCACCCTGAGGATAATCATCACTGTAAAACAAATAAAATAAGAAAAAAAATGGACAAAAATATATTACAAATAAGTAAAAAACTAAAGTTAATCATGTTCATATTTTCATTTTTATTTCACATATCCTGAAAATAATTAGAGGCCACTTACTCTTCAGCTGGATCAAGTCCCTCTTGGTAAACCAGTTCATCATCCATTTCTGCTCCAGACTCCCCATCATCGTCGCTTTCCATGATGACTTGAAGGACTTCTTCAGTGCTGCATTTTACTCCGTGACCAAATAATCGAAAAAAGAACTCGAAAAATCTTGCAATTTACCAAACTGTAACACTAATCTTCTTATGTGCAACGGAGAAACTAGGCACATGCCTAATCAGAAACAAAGCCTCTGACTGGTCGACACAACACGAATAATTAGTGATACAGCCTCTGATTGGTCAACAGACTCAATCCAAGGAAGGCATCTATGAGATCGCTAGTGGAAGGCTAACCAAAACATTAGCTGTTTTCAACACGGAAACATGGTTAACTAATTACAGAAGGCATTCCGTGTTGGATTTATCATTCTAAATTTATTTTACAAAGTCTTCGAAAAGACACTGCAGTTCAAGGGTGGATTACAAAGCTTCTGAAAGGGCGTCGATCACACCAGAGCACTCATTAGAACGGCACAACGGTATTCTTCCGGGTACAAAAAATTGTAAGCCGATCGCATGCAGCGTTCCCAAGATATTCGGGATTACGTTTAACTACATACTCTGATGTTGTATATGACATTGTCGACCTCAGGGGGTTCATGTGGAAACAAATCTGAAAAGCTGGAAATTGGTGAAATTACTTGAAGGCAGTTTCATCTTCTTCCTCAGCAGAAAATGCTAGAATTAAGTCATTTGATTGATAGCCTGATTTTATAGATTGATGACTTAATATATCACATAATTTGATTGATAAAAAAATTTGATATATTAAATCATGTAAAATTTGTAAAATCAGGCACTCTTTTTAATAAACGCAGTAGTTGATTAGACTCAAATGGCACCAGGAGATAAAAATGACACTAGCACAGATGACACTAGAACAGTAAAAGAGATATCTCCTTTTCATTTCCCTTGAAAATATGTTCCCAATCTACCCGAAGAACGGAAAATATTTTACTTTATATACCAGCTACAAAGAATGTTCTTAAAAACAAGAAGATATACCACTGCAGGTAAAGACGGGGGACAAAATAAAGGAAAAACCAACATGAAATGTTGGTAAAGTGTTGGGTCACCACGTGACGCTAGAACAGCTTCGATGCGCCATGGCACTGATTCTAAAAGTTTTTGGAACTCTGATGGAGGAATGGAACATAATTCTTCCTAAATATATTCCCTCATTTGTTGTTTTCATGATGTTGGTGGAAGCGTTGTCCAACACGTCAGCCCAAAATCTCCCATAGGTGTTCAATTGGGGTTGAGATCTGGTGACTGTGCAGGCCATAGCAGATGACTCACATCATTTTCATACTCAAACCATTCAGTGACTGCCCTATGGATGGGGGCCCTGTAATCACGGAAGAGACGACTCCCATCAGGATAGAAATGCTTCATCATAGGATAAAGGTGATCACTCAGAAAAACTGTATTGATTTGCAGTGACCGTTGCCTAAGGGGAAGGACCTTCTTGGTGTACACCACACGTGCACTCGCCCACTTATTAAGAATATAGTGAAGGATGAATCGTCTGACCGTATCACTTTTTTCCACATCTTTGTAGGCCATGGTTTTTGTACCACTGTAATGAGGGGTTATGCACTGCAACCCTACTATAATAATATCTCTCTCTGTGTAATTCCAGAGTACATAGTCTGACATATGCATATATGGACCAAAATAAATCATTTCAAATCGAATCAAATCAAATAGTCGATGGACTGTTCTTGCTGACACAGTCTGATTACGTCCTGCATTGACATTCTCTGTCACCTGAGAAAGAGTTGCTCGAACATTATGGTCAAAGAATGTGCTCTCTCGACCACAATTTCCGACCCTATTTACTGATGTCTTTCCCCATAGATCTAAATGCAGATGTCACTTTAGTCACTGTTCCTATTGAAACACTAGCCAGTTGAGCAGTCTTTGTGACTGAAGCTCCTGCCATCCGTGCCCCAACAATGAGCCCTCTTTCAAAGTCACTTAGATATTTTCCTCGTTCCATCCTGATACAAAATCTGAATCTACTGGGCCTACTCAGAATTTCTATACATGCAACAGAACATGATTGGATGTTATTGCTTAACTGTACCATGCAGTGCACCTGTGTGAAAGCATCTGCTTTCGTTATGTTTCTCCACTCATTTATTCAGGTTTTTCCTTAAACGAACAAACTAATGATCAGTAATAATCAAGACGAACAAAGCCCAAATTCTAATGGCAAAATGAAAACATTTCTATTTCCAGTAGTTTCTTAAAGCAAATGTGCATAGAGATACAGTATCTATTGGCAGAAAATTCAGCTATCCTCCCCAGTCTCGATTCCACAGTCTTGCCCAGCCAAGGCTAGACTGTATCCACCACCCACCTTCTTTTATTCCAGCAACATCAACAATACCCCAGGGACAGAAAAAAAGCACCACTTAGTGTTAAGTCATAGCACTCACAAGATTTGGTTGACTAGTTTCTTAAGTGAACAAAAAATTTGTGTAGATTGTACTTGCTGCCATATTGGTAGCTGACTCATTTCACTTGAGCTTATCTCAGTGTTGGTAAAACCTTTCAAATAACAAATTAAGGTTTCTCCCTCTACTCTGACCCTTATGTTAATGATTTTCTATGCCAGCAGTTAAAATGTATACATACTTAGTACTTTAAGTGCTTAAATGCTGACGTAAATCAATTAATTTGGGATTTAAGTCAATGGGTAATGTTGTAGTGTGTACCTGTGTTCCTCTGTTGCCCACAAGGCTTTGCTGGACCTCTTTTAGCAGTACCCTCTCAACAGGGATCTCCCGGCTCTCCACAAAGAACTTTTGGTAGATCTCTCCTACCAGCTGAGGGACCTCATTCTGAGGATAGAGAAAGGATATATTAAGGAAATGCATACAAAAAGGGATACAGAAATAGCTATCCTGTTTAGTACCGGAAAAAAAAATTCTGGAAACATCTCTGCTACCAGCTTACATACATTTTCACACACAACAAACAAAACAAAGAGCTCCACCCAGAACTCCAGGAAAGAGAATGCCGTAAAGCTGTAAATAAATGGTGAAAAAAACATAGCATTATCAACTATAGCTCTATTGCAAACCTACCCTTCATAAGTAAAATCATAGGAATTTATTTTCCAACAACTACGCTACTTTGGGTCATTGTCCTGTTGTAGGAGGAAATTGGTCCAATCAAGCGCCGTTCACAGGGTAAGGCACTGCGTTGCAAAATGTTAATGTAAAATGTATTAATAAAGCACATTTAAAAACTAACAGTTGACCAAAGTGCTGTACAATCAAGATTGTAAAAGTAAATGCAATAAAACAACACAATAAAACACAAAAACTAGTTAAAAACATAACACAAAGATATTCAACTGTCATACTGATTAAATGCCAAGGTATAAAAATGTGTTTTAAGACGGGATTTAAAAACCGGCAAAGTAGGGGCCTGCCAGACATGCAGAGGCAACCCATTCCCAAGTTTGGGTTTGGGGGCAACAACTGCAAAGGCATAACCTTCCCTGCGCTTCAACTTGGACCTTCAGACAACCCGGCGCAACTGGTCAGCTGAACTGAGTGACTTTGATGAGACCTGTTATTTTAAAAAGTCAGAGAGATAGGTTGGAGCAAGCCCATGTAATGTTTTGTAGGCAAGCATTAAAATCTTAAAATCGATCCTAAAACGTACAGGAAGCCAGTGAAGGGAGGCCAGTATGGGGGAAAAATGCTCTCGTTTACGTGTTCCTGTTAACAGGCAAGCAGCAGCATTCTGGACCAACTGCAAACGTGACAGGGTTGCCTGGTTAACACCAACATAAAGCGCATCACAGTAATCAAGTCGAGTAGAGATAAAAGCATGTATAACCCTTTCAAAGTCCCTAAATAATAAAAAGGACATGACCTTAGATAAGAGGCTAAGCTGAAAAAAGCTAATTAGATCACTGAGTTTATCTGTTTATCTAGTTTAAAATCACTGTCCATTGTCACACCCAGGTTTTTCCCAGTGGATTTAACATATGGTTCCAGGGAACACAGGTCCACATAATGGACATCAAAGGTACCACTGGGTCCAAATATCAGGACTTCAGTTTTACTCTTGTTAAAGTTTGAAGAATCTAAGGCCATCAAAGCTTTGATGTCCTTGAGACAGTCCAACAATGGTTTAAAAGGGTTTGCATCTATACACTTTATAGGCAGATACATGTGTGTGTTATATGCATAACAGTGGAACAACATGCCATATTTTCTAAAATTAGACCCTAAAGTGAGCATATAAAGAGAAAAAAGGATAGGCCCAAGAATAGAACCCTGAGGGACTCCACAGGGGGAAGCACTGATGAGGATACCGAGTCGCTAAGGCTGACAGAGAAACTTCTGTTAGACAAGTAGGACCTGAACCACTCCAGAGCAGTACTTCTTATGCCAACACAATGCTCCAGGTGAGAGATAAGTATACTATAGTCTACTGTGTCAAATGCAGCTGTGAGATCTAAAAGCATAAGAACGGACTGATCCCCGGAATCAATAGCTAATAAAAGAATGTTAAAAACGTTTATAAGTTCAGTTTCAGTGCTGTGAAGGGCTTTAAAACCAGACTGGAACACCTCAAGATGCCCTGTGTCTAAAAAAGACTGCACTTGTATGAAAATTTTGGAATACAACTTCGCCAATTTTTTTTGAAAGAAACGAACGTTTAGAAATTGGTCTAAAATTGGACGACTGAAGTGTCCAAATCGGATTTTTTTATCAATGGTTGCATTGTTGCATGCTTAAACTTTGCTGGAACAACACCTGACGCAAGACTGCTGTTCATAATTCCTTGGATAGTAGGTTCAATAGTTTCACAAATCTCTTTAAAAAGGCGAGGGGGGACAACATATGTGGGACAGGCCGAAAACATATGACCAATCATTTCCTTAAGAAGAGATAGAGAGACAGGCCCAAACAGGTCAAAAACAGCAGAGCAAGTGACAGTGTAGGATGGGTCATAAGAAGGGGTGAGATGTGTGTTCTAACCATGGTAATCTTGTCAACAATTTTTTTTTTTTTCACAGGTTTCTGAGGAAACAGCAAGACAGTCAGATTGGGGAGTATTATGAATTGATGGTACTAAAAAGAACATGAGGTTTGTGACAATTATTTAAAATAACATCAGAAAAATGTTTTGTTTTTTCAGCTTTTACAATTTTCTGGAAATTACGTCCTGCATTGACATTCTCTGTCACCTGAGAAAGAGTTGCTCTACTCTTGAGAAAGAGTTGCTCTACTATTTTAGTACATATTTCTAAAATATCAGAAAAATGTTTTGTTTTTTCAGCTTTTACCATTTTCTGATATCTGCACAAGCTGTCCTTTAAAATGCTACACAACACCTGTAACTTGTCTTTTTTTCCACCTGCGTTCAGCTCTCCTTCATTCTCGTCTGACAGCAGGAGTGGTGTCATTCAACCATGGGTAAGGTGTAGGTTTTAAATGGAGCGACGGTATTCAGGAGGTTTTGGCAAGTGGAAAGAATAGTGATGTTAACTCCTCAGTATTAAGACAAAGGGAGGGCCTTGAGTGCGTTTCAACTAGGGATGGGCACGATAATTAGATTATTCTAAATTATGTGGGTTTTCGAATATAGCTGCATTATTTATTTATGTTTTTGCCTCAAGTTAATTTTAATATTATTCATTAGCGATTTTGATTACATACTGTTTATAACGTGTACACCAATGCCATTGAAATATGTAAAAAGCAGAAAGAAAAAGCGCAATTTGAATGCATGAGGTACATTTTCCCAGCTTTCCACATCAAGTAGTTTAAACTTGCAGGCAGCGCGCCAACTGAAGGCACGAGAGCGCTCTATGCTAGTGCGCTGGATCACAGATACAAACACATGCGCTTTATAGCGCCGACTCTCCGCTCAGAGATCAAAGAAAATCTGATCCAAATGTGTCAGAGGAAGAAATGTTCAGTTGGAAATTGGAAAAGGAATATGTTTATTTAGTGACGGCCAGATCACGGAAGCCCTTCAGGCAACATTACAAGTGCGCTATAGCGAAATAAAATAAAAATAAAAAATTGAATTTTTTTTTTTTTTTTTTTCATATAATCTTTTTATTTCGATTAATCGAAATATTTTTGATAGAATATTCGAATAGTGATATTGCCTAAAATGCCCATCCCTAGTTTCAACAGCATTTTGAAAAGCAGCAGAGAACTGTACAGCAGTGGACGGGTTAATCATACAACCACAATGTACTGGAGCACACGGTTTAGCAATATGACAGCTCAGCAATATGAGCCAGCATAATTCAGAAGTCTCATAATTCAGCAGAATTCACATACAGTACGCAGCAGTATAAATGAACTCGTTGACGGTATAATTCACTGTTGACGGGCTATGTGTGGCTAAGCACGGTAGCGTGAGGTGTCCTAACCTAATGCTCTTTGCAGTTTTACCGGGCAGTACACTATCAATTATGGTGCCTTAACTTAAGACTTAAGTTGCCAATGTTTGACTCCATGGAAATAACGTTAACATTCAAATTGTGAATGTTAGCGTTCTCTAAAAAAAACATGCCTGTTGAATGTCTTATGGAAACACTTCATAGGTGTTTACAGTCACAATCCAATTAAGGTCACCACAATTCTTTTTTAAGGTTAGACAAATACAACTTAACTCACATTCAGTACGCAGTGTCGTACAATTGGCCCAATTGCGGGTGGATGAGAGTCCATCGTATACAAACTTGTATTCGGGCGATGTAAAAATCTTTATGAAGAACTTATTCTGCCTTAACTCTATCTCTCCCTTTGTCATTGTTATTTTTTTCAACTAGACAAACATACAATTCTCATAAAATAACGGCAAGGCATATAAGAAAATGTAAAAATTTTGGCACCGGGACAACATCACATTGTTCAAGTGCAACAAGTATGAACAGTCAGTATAATCATACTACAGCTTCTTGCTGTCGGACTTATAGGCTATATAGGGGGTGACTCAAAAACTGCCAAAGCCAATCTGGCTCGACTGATTTTACCTCGACAAATCTGCCTGAGCGTTTGTGGAATCTTTGCAGGTTGGTGTGATCTTAGCCAAGGATCACAGTCTAGGTTCATGAGTATTCAAATTAATATAAAGCATGATACATTCCCATAGGTGGTGCGTGAGGCTTGGAAAAGCAAATATTTGACCAATTATGTTAACGCCCACAGAGGACAACATGCTCATACAATATGCACTGGCAAACAATAAGGCACTGCTAATAATGCAACACAAGCTCGGGAGTAACTTTGTAACGTTGAGGGTAACTTCCCGATTAACCCATACAATAAAAGGTGAGTAAGTTTTACCCGAGGTATGTTGTCATAGCAATTTACGCTGCATCTCTAAACTGCTTCGAGCAGTTTATGTTTGTGGTTAACTCCATGTTAAGGGCTCTATAACGCTGAAGTCGTGAAAATTACGCTACAAACAACGTTGTAAAACTGCTGGAGTGGCCGCAAATATAACGTTTATGTCGGCAGTCGTTTAGATCATTACATTACATTCATTTCATTTTTTTCAGATCATAAAAATTAACACTTTGTTTTTCAACATATAGCCTAAGTGTTAATATACAGGCTACAAAGCTCATGCAAATTCAAATTTAGCGTCCAAAAAGTAAATTTTCTAACTAGAAAATCCTTTAACAGTTTTACCTTTAACAGTTCATAAAAAAGTATTACAGCCTATATAGGCCTAATCTCAAATGCACTTTCTGCTGTGCCTGCAGCTGAAATGATTGTTAGAATGTCATTGCATTCGTACAGACTATGTGCTTTAAATTAAACAAGTGTCAATAATGCAAAATAGGACACACTGGTTAAAATTAAAAATCATAGAGGTTATATTATTTAAATTTGGGAGAGTAAAATTGACCGTAGTTGCAGAAACATGCACATATGACAAGAATACTGTTATGACTTCACTCTCGGCAATGCGCTGCCAAGATTTAGTCATTCACATGTATTTAATTTAAACTAGTCATATCCTGACATTATCAACGTGCCGTCTTCCGGGGTTCAAAAATACGGAGCATGAGCCATTGGCCAAAATATCTGCTTACTTTGCCAACCACACCCCTTTTATGTGAACACACACAAACTCCATGGAGTTGACACCGACTTAACTAACACACATCTTAATCACTGTTGTAGTACCGTTTAAACCTATTTGGATAATCAGAGTTGGTCAACTCCGAGTTTCCTTGTTAACCTCGAGTTAGATCAGAGTAGTTTAACCTCTGTTCATAGTATAGGCCCCTGGTCTAATAATAATAATAATAATTCATTTTTTAGCACTTTTCTAGATACTCAAAGCCCTTTTTAACAAATTGGTCGCCAATTAATACCACAGAACGAACAACGAATGGACTAACAGCTATCAAACACAACACTCAGTCTGAGTGACACCACGGCAGCCAATTTTCGCCAGACTTGCTCACCCAACATTTTACAACAGACTTGCTCACACACATAGGACATAGCACAGACCGACTGCAGTTAGGTAGGAGGATGCGGCATGTTTTTTAATGGTGGGAGGAAACCCACACAAACACGGGGAGAACATGCAAACTCCACACAGAAAGGCCTTTGGCTGAGGTGGGGTTTGAACCCAGGACCTTCTTGCTGTGAGGCAACAGTGCTAACCACTGAGCCACCATGCTGCACCGATGCTGCAGTCCCTGTGTACGACTCGGGCGATGTAAAAAGCTTTATAAAGAACTTATTCTGCCTTAACTCTTATCTGCCTTATCTCTCCCTTTGAACTCGTCATCGCGGTTATTGGTGACGTTAGTCTCTGTAGTCAAACGCTTTTGCATGAAGCTAAGATCCAAACTTAGGAACTCTCCGTGGCCTTTGAGATACTGCAGCTAAATTACACCATCAAAGTTATTCACACCGTGGCCGTATCATCACGAGATTAATCGCATTGTATGGCTAGTTAGTTACTGAGGCGATTAAACAGCCACTTGACTGTATTCCAGTTCAAAATGCTGACAATCAGAGGCCTCTTGTGCAGTATCCGTCAGGGCGATTGGTTTACAACCATAGACCCAAAGGATGCTTATTTTCACATTTCGGTCCTCCCCGCACATAGGATATTCCTCAGGTTTGCGTTCAGAGGTCAGGTGTTTGAGTTCCAGGTTCTCCCCTTCTGACTCTCACTGGCACCCCGAACATTTACCAAGTGCATGATTGGTTATTGTGCGCAGGCACGAGAGAGGAGGCGATGGAGCACACAAGTGTTCTCTTGTCCTATCTAGCCTCGCTTAGTTTCATGGTGAACCCCGAAAAGAGCTGTCTGGATCCCTCCCAGTGCGTAACGTTCTTGGAAATAACCATCCGCTCGGGTTTGAACCGTGCCTTTCTCTCCCGGGACCACGCCCAGACCTTTTACAAGTGTCTGGCCGGTTTTCCTCTGCATGCAGGCCTTCCAATACTGGCTGGCAGCCAGAGTGTTATGCCCTGTGAGAAGGCTGGATTTATCCCTGAGGGTCACCAAACGCTGCATTTTGGCGCTGGCGGCGTGGCGGGACAGAGCGCTGCTGCTGACGGGCACCCTATTGGGTCCTGTAGTACGCAGTCGCCTAGTGATGACACATGTCCCCCTCACAGAATGGGGGGGCGTCTGCGAGGGACGTCCGGTGAGCGGTGCGGGGGACACGTCTCAACGCTGTCTCCACATCAATCACCTGGAACTGCTCACGGTCTTCCTGGTGCTGAAACGGTTTCTCCCGTTGCTGTCAGTAGTTTGTCTGTCACGGATCAGTAGTTTGTCTGTTTTGCTCACCCTTCCATGGGGAAGGTGCTGTCCAAAATCAGACTGGGACTGGCTAAGTGGTTAGTGCAGGATATTCGGTTAGCCTATGGCGCTATGGGACACGCATCGCCTGTGGCCATACGCGAACATTCCACTCTCGGAATTGCTTCCTCGTGGGCGCTTTCCAATGGTGTGTCCGTCTCGGACATCTGTGCTGCAGCTAGCTGGGCTACGCCTCACACCTTTGTATCTTGTTAAAGATTGGGTGTGACGGCCCCCTTTATGGCGCAGGCGGTGCTTAGTGTGGGCGATCAGGAGTGAAGGATGGACCTCCGGTCATCAGGGGTTTTTCGATGTTCACCACCTATGGGGCGTTGTGGTACAATGTCTCACGTAGAGAGGAGTCGAACGTATCGACTGTAATAGAACTAGGGGTTATGTATATAACAAAAGTTCTAATAAGGAGAGGAGTGAGACTCAGAGCTTAAACAAAGTGGATTGAGGGTCAACCAAATAGCGCTGTGTAAAACTCTTCCTGTAATAGCTTGGACATTATAACTTTATTGCATTATTTTCTTCTTTCACTTGCATTTTAACACACTATTAATTACCAGAATCTTGTTGTAGAAATAAGCGTAGTTTATGGGAAATGGGCGATATTATGGAGGCACGGCTTATGCGGAATGGACAAATCTATTTTATTAGAATGCATTTTAAGACAATGTAATGCAATATCTTCTATTCATCCTAAGAGCTGTACATCCTAAACAAGATCTAGATCCATAACTAGATCCACCATCGTTATTTCTCCTACACTTCAATAGGGCTACTATAACACGTATTATTATGTGATTGCATGACGCAAACTGTTACCGGAAAGTCATATTATTATTATTATTATTATTATTATTATTAAGCCTGTTTTTGGCGCCTTATCAACGCTCGCAATTTTGACCCAATAGATTCCTTTCCAGTGTCCACATGTTTTGGGTATTGCAGTCCATTGCGCTTACATACAGCTAAGTGATCGGGTCACGTGTTATATTTTTAATTATTATTTTAAATCGGTTTTTGGCCCCATTGAAATAAATGGGGAGATGGTCTTGACTGGGAGAGAGATTTCACAGTCATATGCCGCCATCTAGCGTTGATGTTATGTATTTGCATATGTTTGTACCGACTGTCTTGGTAAAACCCGTGCCGTGGGGAAAATCAGCTGCGCACATAATACTAGTACTGGCAACGAGACTTCACTTCATTTACCACAGGCGTTGTACTTATTAATAACAGCAGGAATTGTAAATGGATTACTCTCAATGGGATTGGATTTACGCTATATCAGTAAGTGGCCTACTCTCAATTAATTGAAATGGGTTTGTTGTGTAAACAGGGCTAGTAAGGCCGGGGCTAAGAAATGACACGTAAAGGCTATAAACCTATAAATATACATATTACACAATACAGCAAATTTAGTTTAAGGTAAACTTAGGCCAGTTCACTTGTTTTGTGTTTTTTTTGTTTTCATGAATTAAGATCTATAAGAAGAGTCAGTGTTATGGATAAGCCAGCTAGCATGGCGTTTACTAACACTGTGTTCCCCTATCCTGCTATGCATTTGTATTTGTTTTAATGATTTTCTGTATTAACCTCAAAGCAACCATGTCTAGATTCCTTTTTACAAAACAACCAGTGTTGTACAACAACTACAACTATTGCCAATCAGCGCCTAAAATAGAAAGAAAGGAAAACAGAACAAGCACGGCCTTGTCCGTAACATTATTAACATGCTGCCAGGTTTCCGTTAGATACATTAAGTCGACTGAGTGGTCCGTGACCCTCCAATCCTCATTTATGAATAAAGCCTTGCTGTTGAGCGAGCGTGTGTTAAACAGTGCACACCTAGCGGTGTTGTTATGGGTGAGGGACTTGATTGATGCCAAATAATTGTCCGATTTAACTAAGGGGGTCAGGTTGTTCAGGTTAGCACCAACATGTGTAGAAGTGCGTCAGTAGCAGATACGCTTTTTCGTCCTGATGGAGGCAATGGAGTGCTCCGACTTAGAGAAAAAAAAAATTTCGTCCGGAACCTCTGTGGGTGAAGCTGGGTCAGTGACGCAGTCCAAGTGCCTTAATTCATGAGGTGCAGGTCGAAGTGTTGTAGTTATTAAAAGTATGCAGTTGATCAATGGAATACTCCGGTGCCATGCCAGGCGGAGAAGATGTTGCTGCAATTACCGGCGTGGTAAGCAGAAACAAGCTGTAGTCCAAGGCAAGGCTAATTTGCCAGCCTAGCAACAACAGTAAGTCCTCAACGACGGCTAACCGAAATTAGCTAGAATAAAAAATAAGTATCCCTTAGGGTAACAATTACGAGAATAACAAACTATTAGAGCTAAATATAAAACCAATTCGGACTAATGTAATCAGCACAAAGGTAAGTGTCTTTATTTTAAAGATCACGTTGTTTTGTATCATCTTTTGGTGAAGTAGGTCATTGTAGCCCATTTGCGTTAAATTTGTTGTGATATAGCGCGCAACAGTACAGCGACAGTGTCTAGCTATACTGAAAACATTCAGGCTAAAGCCCCCAACAAGACACATAGCTACACAACTCGTTCAATCGGTGGTCAAAGTTTTTTCAACAAATAGCAAGTCAAACGAGCAGAAAAGGTGAATGGGGGGGTTTTATTTCACGTAGGGGATAATTTCTGATAGTCTGTCAGACAGGGTGTTGTTATGTTTTGGTAGCCACGAAGGGGAAAACTTGATTGTTGGGCTAGCGATTTTATCAGTCCTGCAAATATGCTCCAAGCTAGATTCCTGGCTGACTGCCTTTAATCTTAACTGCGAATTTTAGCTTTAAACCATTCTGTTTTGTGCTCACCTTTCTTTTGAAAAAAAATAGTTAGCAGTTCTTTTCCCTCATTTTGCTTTCCTTCTCATTCCTTTCTTTCTTTCTTTTTGGGTACCGCGATTTCCCTTTCTTGAGGAAAGAAATGTTGTGATCAGCAGTCACTTGGTTTGATTAGCTGCGTTTGGACAAATTGTTGTCTACTGGTGCAGTCTAAACCATTCTGTCCTTTTGTAAGAGGGGCCTTAGAGACCACTAGGCCTTTTTTTTGGGATACAAAGTTCAGTTTCTCAATCGATTTATTTAATAAATGTTTTATTTAGTCGTGATATTGTACTAACTATCTAAGTACTTAGAAATAACAAATTGCAAACAAAAACAAACTTTTCATTCTTGGCTTACGAGGGCCCCTAGGTACTCAATTCCACTTTTCCCCTCTCTAAGCGGTTAGCGCAAGCCATTGTTACGGCATATAGTACTATGCGGATTCTACTCGAGGCATTGCCCCTTTGTGGGTCGTCTCAAAAGGAGTATCTGAAAACTGTGCAGCAGCTAGTTGGGCTACACTGCACACATTTATCGCTTATTATCGCTTGGATGTGACAGTGCCCTCATTGGCGCAAGAGGTGCTATGTGTGGAAACACTGAGTAGGGAAAGACTTGCCAGCCATTCTTGGGGCTACATGCTCTCTTGTTCATGCGGCGCGGTTAAAACATCTCCGTAGGGCTGGCCGAATAACTTAAATTACAATCCAAAGATTATGAAAACAAGATAATTGAAATAAAACAATTGTGACACATTCCGTTTCAAAACGATGCTCTGGTTTTGTTTTGTGTTATATATCCAGGGCACCTCTTTCCTTTACAGCGGTGCACATTCACCCCTCCTTAAAATCCCAAACTCACTGTCAGCCAGGTTGTTGCTTGTTTTGTTCAACATCAACACTTAAGTTACTGCTTTTAGCTAATGTTAGCCATCATCATTTACATCGACGCTGTGTCCTGAGCTAACTCCACTAGTTATGTAGCTGTTAGGAGTAGTGAGAACGTTATAACACGCTGTTAAACAAAAAAGAACGTGGTTTGCAATTTGTGGTTAAACAAGGCAAACTGGCTGGCTAGCTGTCTCTAATTTACTTTTACATTATTACATATGTATTTTAGCAATTCAACATCTTCTGGCTGACATATTTCCCCCATGCCATGAGTACCCCAAACACTGCTGTCTGACAAGTCACTGGTGACACTCATGTCTAATAGATAAAAGGATATTTAAAGTATGTCTTTTCTTTCTGTGCAACTGAAAATGACCAGTATTATGTTGTTAAACTTATTGTGGTCTCTTTTGTTTGACAGATGAAAACATTTTCTTTTTCAGTTGAATTATAATGAAAGTTCAAGAAAATCAACTGTTAAAAAGACAAGTTTTAGTTTAGTTTCCAAAGTCCATGAGACGAAAATAATTGTAATTATGATTTTTGCCATAATCGAGCAGCCCTAGTATCGAGTAGGAAGGAGTTGACCGTATTAGACCAAAAAGAACTAGAATTAAGGTTATGTAAATAATCAGGTTTTTTGATTGATGACTCATTGGAACTCCTTCCCCATGTGCTGAATAATGGCTTGTGAACTTCCCTGAAGAGGTGACTCATGCACACTTGTTATAAGGATATGTGCGACATCTCCTTGGCCTTGGTACCAAAGCGCTGTGGTATTTGGTTTCAGAAAAAAAGGGCGATCTGTAGCACACAATAATTTAATAACTTCCTGAAAATGTTATTACAATATCTGTCCAGATATTGTATTACATTATTGGTCAAGATAATACGTTATTTAGTTTTATTACACTTTCAATCATGTGCAAATTGTTGTACATTTTATTAGATTATCACGTGCTACAGGCCCATAGGGCTTTCTTATAGGAAGGAGTATCCCTCCTTTCCCTCAAATAACCTGGTTATATACATAACCTTAGAGTTATTGTGGATGTAATGAACATAGAGATTGTGCGCTTTTGTGTTGTACCTTGTTGGCAGTTTTCAGTGTTTCCACAAGTTCCCAGAAGCTGATCAAAGCTCTCTTGTCAACACGCTCCATATACACACTGAAGTGTTCTCTGTAGCAAGAGTTTAACATTATGTCTTCAAACTGAAGAATCTAAAACAAAAAGAAACAGAAGTGTGGGGGTTCTGAACCATCTTATCGTCTGCTGCAGTTGCTGCAGTCGTCTGCCACTTTGCTTATCATGCCATCTAATTTCTACCATCATGCTTTTAGAATCGATTTATTTATTTATTGATTAATTGATTCTATATGTTCTTACATTAATCACAAAATCTATTTAAAAATCGTCCTGGATGATGTGTGTGGGTCTTCTTACCCTCTGGGTCTGAGGCCCCTCTGTGTCCTCAGAACCCCCTTCTTCAGTATTCTCGTAGTTGGGCCCCCCAAGCAGACGTATGCGCTTCTCACACTGTTTCTTAGCGACTGTCAGCTGGTTTATGTAACGCTTCATATCTCTGGCTCTCAGCAGGTCAGCCTTCATTGCCGCGGATTCGTTACCCTTACGCTCTGCGCACACAAGGTCAAATTATAATAGAAATGAAAGATCAGAGGTCTTCATGGAAAAGCCTTCAAGCAGCTCTTAATAAACTCAACAGTAAAATTTATATCATCGTCGATGGAGTTTATCCCCTTAAGTGATTAAACAGAGGCAAATGTTCCAATTTGATTATATTCAGTAAACATTTATTAATACAATTCAATAAAAAAGTCAGTTTGTCTAGGAGTGACAGATCTAGTGGCAAATTCTTTTTAAATTAATTGGACAGAGTTGTTACTTCCGTGTGGCCAACTGCAGTAGTCAGTAAGACAAAACAAATGGCCCACTTTGACTTTAGATTAGTTTTTTAAAGTGAGATAAATAATGGATATTTTGTAACTTTAGTTAATATATACAGTACATCAAATCAACTCATACATGTCATACACAAAGGCAATTCAATGTGCTTTAGATTTTGGGTGGTTCCAACTAAGTGACAACAATGCTGATATTTGAATACACAGTATATTATAAAAATCACATATGGTGATTAACACAATTAATTACTTGCACTGATTTTGTTTATCGGAATTGTTATAGTAGGTTATTGTTACTGAGAAAATGGCAAAGTTTTACTATTAAGGTTAACTGTAGGGTGGACAATAAAACTCAACTTTTTTTTTCACTGCACATGAATTGCTGTTGGGCTCAGCCTGAAGGGTTACTTCAATGTAGCTAGCTGTTCATTTTAAAGGAATACAACTGGTTGCTTAGACATTTAAAAACTACATAATTTGACAAAATTGTCATGTTAAAGGTTAAGGTTGAGCTGGAGAGGATTATTGACCCAAACAAGCAGATACATTAGGAAAATTACGACACAATGTGATGCTAAAGCAATCAAGTTAAGGCCTATTGGTATGTGGATTAATTTTCTTAACTAAAGCATATTGTACTGATTCTTTATATTTTTTGTCGTAAACAGGAAAATTCAATCTCCTTAGTCACAGCCATGCCAGCCCTTCCCCTCAGGAGTATCCACCAAAGAAAGAAAATTGAGCTATTCTTCATATTTTAAAGGTAAGGAGTGCATTTATTGTAGATTCCGGTGTCTCACTGAACAAGTATGTTTAACTCAAGTATTATTTTGTTTTCGTTAGTGATCAGTAAGGTTTTAGTTCACAAACCTTCAGACACTACCTACTGTATGCAATGAAGTTGGTTTTTGGGTTGTTCTGATATTTTCTTTCTTTTGATGAACTTCGCCATTGTAGCCATTTGCCAGTCAAAAGGCCCATATGTTTCTTGATGCTCACGAGTGTTGTCAGTCCCTTTTTGACTGTTAGGATTGAGCACACACTCAATACAATTCTTATTTTTCTTAAATGCTTTGTTTATAATTACTTTCTTATTTAGCCTGCAGAGAATCCAAACAGCTACCTTCGGAGAAGGACCCTTACCTGCCCTGTCCTTACAGTTGATTCTGAAAACTGAATGTTGGCTGTTGGAACCGACCCTGTCAGCTCAACGCGTAGTAATCTCCAAGCCTACTGTCCGTACAAGGATACATGAAGCTGCCATGAACATGCGAAAGAATGAGATGGCCAACCTCGGGCAAGTAAGTTACGTTGCCACCACAACTGATTGCTGGACAGCTCACCAAAGAAGCTACATTGGAGTCACATCCCACTGGATTGACGAGGAAACATTGTAAAGAAAATCGGCTGCCCTTGCTTGCAAGCAAATGAAAGGATCTCTCACCTTTGACGTCCTGGCAAGCACCCTGGCTGACATCCATTCTGCGTACAGGATCAGGGGTAAAGTGGTGAGGACCACAACAGACAGTGGATCAAACTTTATTAAAGCCTTTAAAGTGTTTGGTGAACAGAGCATGGCAAAGTTAGTTGAAGAATCAGAAACAAGACACAGAAGAGCCTGCAGAGGAGATTGACTATCAAAGACATATTCTCCATCCTGGAAGAAGACAATGGACTAGAATTTCAACTCCCTCAGCATCAACAATGCGTGTGTCACCTGCTGAACCTCATTGCAACAACAGATTCTGCCCTTGCAGAGGAGAAGAGTGACAGCTATAAAAGGATTTCCCGTTCAGCCTTTGCCAAATGCTGAGCCATGTGGAATAAGGTTGGGCGGTCATCCATGGCTGCTGAAGTGGTAGAGCGTGAGTGTGACTTGCAGCTGATTCGGCCAAATCAAACACGTTAGAACTCTACTTACATGGCTGTGGAGAGAATCACACGCATTATAGAAGAGAAGGGGGATGATGCCATAAGGAGTGTGTGTGACGAATTCAAGGTGAGAATGTGAGTATCAGTTCATATGGTATGCCTACTGATAGATGTTATACTGTTTACAGTAGTTGCTGGTGGTATATACAGTGCTCAAAAAAATTGAAGGAACACTTTGAAAACACATCAGATCTCAATGGGGAAAAAAAACATGCTGGATATCTGTATTGATATGGACTGGGTAATGTGTTAGGAACGAAAGGATGCCACATCGTTTGATGGAAATGAAAATTATCAACCTACAGAGGGCTGAATTCAAAGACACCCCGAAAATCAAAGTGAAAAAATGATGCGGCAGGCTAGTCCATTTTGCTGAAATTCCATTGCAGCAACTCAAAATGGTACTCAGTACTGTGTATTGCCCCCACGTGCTTGCATGCATGCCTGACAACGTCGGGGCATGCTCCTAATGAGACGAAGGATGGTGTCCTGGGGTATCTCCTCCCAGACCTGGACATCACTGAGCTCCTGGATCGTCTGAGGTGCAACCTGGCGGCGTTGGATGGACCAAAACATAATGTCCCAGAGGTGTTCTATTGGATTGAGGTCAGGTGAGCGTGGGGGCCAGTCAATGGTATCAATTCCTTCATCCTCCAGGAACAGCCTGCATCCTTTCGCCACATGAGGCCGGGCATTGTCGTGCACCAGGAGGAACCCAGGACCCACTGCACCAGCGTAGGGTCTGACAATGGGTCCAAGGATTTCATCCAGATACCTAATGGCAGTCAGGGTGCCGTTTTCTAGCCTGTAGAGGTCTGTGTGTTCCTCCATGGATAAGCCTCCCCAGACCATCACAGGCCCACCACCAAACCGGCATGCTGAACAATGTTACAGGCAGCATAACGTTCTCCACGGCTTCTCCAGACCCTTTCATGTCTGTCACATGTGCTCAGGGTGAACCTGCTCTCATCTGTGAAAAGCACAGGGCGCCAGGGGCGGACCTGCCAATTCTGGTGTTCTCTGGCAAATGCCAATCGAGCTCCACGGTGCCGGGCAGTGAGCACAGGGCCCACTAGAGGACGTCGGGCCCACAGGCCACCCTCATGAAGTCTGTTTCTGATTGTTTGGTCAGAGACATTCACACCAGTGGCCTGCTGGAGGTCATTTTGTAGGGCTCTGGCAGTGCTCATCCTGTTCCTCCTTGCACAAAGGAGCAGATACCGGTCCTGCTGATGGGTTAAGGACCTTCTACGGCCCTGTCCAGCTCTCCTAGAGTAACTGGCTGTCTCCTGGAATCTCCTCCATGCTCTTGAGACTGTGCTGGGAGACATAGCAAACCTTCTGGCAATGGCACGTATTGATGTGCCATCCTGGAGGAGTTGGACGGCCTGTGCAACCTCTGTGGGGTCAAGGTATCGCCTCATGCTACCAGTAGTGACACTGACCCTAGCCAAATGCAAGACTAGTGAAAAACAGTCAGAAAAGATGGAGGGAATAAATGTCAGTGACCTCCACTTGGAAAACCATTCCTGTTTTGGGGGTCGTCTCATTGTTGCCACTGTAGTGCACCTGTTGTTAATTTCATTAACACCAAAGCAGCTGAAACTGATTAACAGCCCCCTCTGCTACTTAACTGACCAGATCAATATCCCAGAAGTTTAATTGACTTGATGCTCTGATAAAAAAGTGTTCCTTTAATTTTTTTTGAGCAGTGTATTATCATTGTTCTAACATGTGTTTATATTGTGTCTTATAGGCTGAGCTCTGCAGAAATTGCGTTCCTGAGCAAGGAGTGCACTGTGAAGCCTGTGGTGAAGGCTTTAAACATCCTACAGACTGATAACACACATATGGGGTGGCTGCTGCCAGTGATCTTCCAACTACAAGCAAAATTGAAGAGGCTGGAAGCCTCGTCTCAGATATGCCTACCACTCATCCGAGCCGTCCACAAGGGTCTCCAAAAGCGCTTTAGGGGAATGATGATCCCCAACTAATTGCTGCAGCAATTATCTTGCCAAAGTTTAAGACCTCTTGGACTGACAAACTAGATGTCATAGAAGCAGGTAATAGTTCCTCCATATTTGTCATACATTTTTCTAACCTTAAAGGTGTGCCTTTAGTGATGTCTGATGTTTTTTTTTTTATTTGTACATGATCAAGTAGTGTTGTTAACCCCATTCACTTTATTTTCCTCTTGCATGTGAGTGTACAATAAGCACAACAAGGGATTAAAAAGATATGTAGTGCTTTTGACTCTTGGTCTTCTCTCCTTGTCTCCTCAAATTGTAGGAGAAAGTGAGAAGGGAAAGATTTTAGACCATCAATAAATTTTGAGAAGGAGACCCATGGACTCATCTCATCATTAGACAACTTATTAGGTCTGAAACAACGTATGTGGAAAACGTAGTACTGTCTCAGTATCTGAGAAAAAAAAGTAGGGAAAGTCATGGCTTGTTTTGATAATGAACTAAATTTTCACGTAAAACAGTGTTTTTAAGTATTGGGTGTGTTGTGTATTGTCCACTACAGGTTTGGCCTACCTCAAGAATCAACTTCAAATAATGACACAGGACGAGAAAGAGCAACACAGGTAGCTTTCATCTGATGAAGATGTTTCTGTTCATTACTGACATCCAAAAGGTCATGAGGTACAGGGGAGCTTGATGGGTACCTTGCCAGTGCATCAGACAAGATGGACTTGCTTCATTAATTTTCTTTAATAATGACGCTCTTTATTCAAGGGATGAATGATTGATTCGTACTGTTTAAGCATGTTTTATTTTGTATTATCATATTATGTGTACATTTTATTTTGAAATATTAGGGGATTGGTGATCTCAGCTAATGGCGGCTACTCCAATACCCAAATCTATTATTTATTTATTGTTAGGAGTTGGCTATCTAATCCATGCCCAGTTCAAACACATTTGGTATTACCATCTGCTATTTCCCACATGGCACTGTTTGAGGAGATTGAGTTTATATTTTCATAAACTGTATATCGAGACCCCATGATCAGTTAATGTTTCAATAAATTGCAATGGCAAAATCTAGTTTCACAGTCTGGGTTTTCTTTTGGTAAATAAATCTTGAGGTCATCACACACATCATTGCCAAACACTAAGTTCCAAGTTAACTGTACAACCACTGCCTCTTTTTTCAGTTCAGAATGTGTACTCAGTAGCTTTTACTTTGAGTATTTTTTTTGTGAGCTACTTTTTACTTTTACTTGAGTAAATTTTTACACAAGTACTTTACGATATTTTAGTACTCTTTACACCTCTGGTCTTTGCAGAAAGTAGTTGAAGAGGAAACTCATTTTTGGAGATTCTGCTATCAGAGATGTACGCGGTAAGACAATTAAAACAGTTTCTCAGATGCCACTGTTATTGACATCACTCAGAAAATATCCATATTTCTGTTTGATAAACCGAAAACTAGTCATTCTGCATGTAGGATTAAATTATATTCAGAGAGAAATCAGCTCATAAAGAATAACTTTATTGAACTGCTAGATTTAGTGGGCAATCTAAAACTTCAAGCATCTATCAGTGGACCTCTGCCAACTGTTGACAGTAATTAATAAATTCAGCAGACTACTTGGACTAAACTCTTGGCTGTCTACAACATGGGGACTGAACTTTATTGACAATTTCAATCTTTTCTAGGGACGCAAACATATTTTTAGAATCCACCCAAACCGCAAACCGGTCTGGAACCAGACTATTAACAGGCATTATTGCAGCACCACAGCCATGGGGTTCATCTCTTAAATGAATCCAACCCCCCCCCCCCCCCCTCTGTCTCTTAAATGCACTAAAAAAATTGAAGAAATGGTAAAAATACCATCAAAACCACTGCAAAGCAGCATCAGATCACTGTCATGTCCAGTCAACAACCTTCACCCACAAAACAACGCGCCTCTAAACCCCCATCCACTTCCCCACCTTATTAGCCTGTATCCTCGCCTCCCAGGGACTCAATGAGAACCAGCAATTTGTGTTCCATAAGCATTGCTGATACCCAGGCTAGCATAGAACAATGAGATGTGCAGGGCTCCAGCCGTAGGTTGGGTAATCAGAAACATATTGATTATAAGTAGGATCCTACACCAGATCCTACACCAGTGCCTGATATTTTCTACATTACTGTTTTGGCTAGGAATAGAGTGAACAAAATGTATTCTCATACTGCAAACTTTTAAAACTTGATAATTGTCCCCTTTCAACCCCTAAACAACAGTATGAAACTTGCACTGTTAAATGTTAGATCTCGCAAACAAATAATTTTTAATTAATGATTTTATTGGTACCAACAAAGTTGACTTATGTTTTTAACAGACATGGTTAGACAAAAGCAGCAAAACAACTACTCTTATTGAGTCAGCTCCCCCTAACTTAAACGTTTTAGATGTTTGCAGATCTGGAAAAAAAGGTGTGTGTGTGTGTGTGTGTGTGTGGGGGGGGGGGGTTATTTAGTGATGTATTTCAATGCAAACAAACATCTTTCGGACACTTCTCATCTTTTGAATACCTTGCTGCTGTTCTAAGCATGTTCTACTATTAACTGTTTACAGGCCACCAAAATAATGTCCCAGCTTCTTTGAAAACTTGACTAAATTATTATCAAATATTTCCACAAATTTTGATTGTACAGTTATAGCTGGTGATTTTAATACTCATGTTGATAACCTGAGGCCATGGTTCTCAGCAGGAAACCGATGGATTGTCTACTCCAAGTAGGGAATGAGTCTTTACCCCAAGTGAAGGAGTTCAAGTATCTCGGGGTCTTGTTCTCGAGTGAGGGGAAAATGGAACGAGAGATGGGCCGGAGAATTGGAGCAGCGGGTGCGGTGTTGCAGTCGCTTTATCGCACCGTTGTGACGAAGAGAGAGCTGAGCCAGAAGGCAAAGCTCTCAATCTACCGGTCTATCTTCATTCCTACTCTCACCTGTGGTCATGAAGGGTGGGTCATGACCGAAAGAACGAGATCGCGGATACAAGCGGCGGAAATGAGTTTCCTCCGGAGGGTGGCTGGCATCTCCCTTAGGGATAGGGTGAGAAGTTCAGCCATTCGTGAGGGACTCGGAGTAGAGCCGCTGCTTCTTTGCGTAGAAAGGAGCCAGTTGAGGTGGTTCGGGCATCTAGTAAGGATGCCACCTGGCCGCCTCCCTAGGGAGGTGTTCCAGGCACGTCCAGCTGGGCGGAGGCCGCGGGGCAGACCTAGGACCAGGTGGAGGGATTATATCTCCACACTGGCCTGGGAACGCCTTGGAATCCCCCAGTCAGAGCTGGTTAATGTGGCCCGGGAAAGGGAAGTTTGGGATGCCCTGCTGGAACTGCTACCTCCGCGACCCGACCCCGGACAAAGCGGATGAAGATGATGATGATGATGATGATGATGATGATGATGTTGATAACCGTGATGACAAAGGGGCAAGATAATTATTTACTATCTTTGAACTCTCAGCGAAGGGGCCCCCCATAGTAGAGGACATACATACTTTAGACTTGGTTATCACAAAAGGTCTGACAAGTTTTTAATATTGACGTGTTTGATCCGGCCATGTCGGACCATTCTTGTATTATGTTTGATATTTCAATTACCCCTGAAATTCATAGCACTTCAAATACTGTGAAAAAAAATTTGAAAGTTGTTCCAACAACGAAATTATTTCTTAGTCACCACTGGGTGCTATGACACCTTTCAATCAGGACTTAGACCACTTTACAGTGCATCCGGAAAGTATTCATACCCCTTCACTTTTTCCACATTTTATTATGTTACAGCCTAATTCCAAAATGGATTAAATAAAAAAAATGTCTCAACATTCTACACACACAACGAAAAAAGTTTTAGAAATTTTTGCAAATGTATTAAAATTAAAAATATTTTTATATGACATGTACATAAGTATTCACAACCTTTGCTGTGACACTCAAAATTGAGCTCAGGGCCATCCCGTTTCCACTGATCATCCTTGAGATGTTTCTAAAACTTGATTGGAATCCACCTGTGGTAAATTCAATTGATTGGACATCATTTGGAAAGGCACACACCTGTTTATAAAAGGTCCCACAGTTGACAGTGCATGTCAGAGTACAAACCAAGTTATGAAGTCCAAGGAATTGTCTGTAGACCTCCGAGATAGGATTGTATCGAGGCACAGATCTGGGGAAGGGTACAATAAAATTTCTGCAGCATTGAAGGTCCCAACGAGCACAGTGGTCTCCATCATTAGCAAATGGAAGAAGTTTGGAACCACCAGGACTCTTCCTAGAGCTGGCCGCCCGGCCAAACTGAGCAATCAGGGGAGAAGGGCCTTGGTCAGGGAGGTGACCAAGAACCCGATGGTCACTCTGACAGAGCTCCAGTGTTCCTTTGTGGAGATGGAGAACCTTCCAGAAGGACAACCATCTCTGCAGCACTCCACCAATCAGGCCTTTATGGTAGAGTGGCCAGACGGAAGCCACTCCTCAGTAAAAGGCACATGACAGCCCGCATGGAGTTTGCCAAAAGGCACCTAAAGGACTCTCAGACCATGAGAAACAAAATTCTCTGGTCTGATGAAACCAAGGTTGAACTCTTTGGCCTGAATGCCAAGCGTCATGTCTGGAGGAAACCAGGCACTGCTCATCACCTGGCCAATACCATCCCTACGGTGAAGCATGGTGGTGGCAGCATCATGCTGTGGGGGTGTTTTTCAGCGGCAGGAACTGGGAGACTAGTCAGGATCAAGGGAAAGATGAATGCAGCAATGTACAGAGAGATCCTTGATGAAAACCTGCTCCAGAGCGTTCTGGACCTCAGACTGGGGCGAAGGTTGACCTTCCAACAGGACAACGACCCTAAGCACACAGCCAAGATAACAAAGGAGTGGCTTTGGGACAAGTCTGTGAATGTCCCTGAGTGGCCCAGCCAGAGCCCAGACTTGAACCCGATTGAACATCTTTGGAGAGATCTGAAAATGGCTGTGCACCGACGCTCCTCATCCAACCTGATGGAGCTTGAGACGATCTGCAAAGAAGAATTGGAGAAACTGCCCCAAAATAGGTGTGGCAAGCTTGTAGCATCATACTCAAGAAGACTTGAGGCTGTAATTGCTGCCAAAGGTGCTTCAACAAAGTAGAGCAAAGGGTGTGAATACTTATGTACATGTGATACATTTTTTTTTTTTTTTTAATACATTTGCAAAAAAATCAAAAAAACTTTTTTCACTTTGTCATTATGCGGTATTGTGTGTAGAATGTTGAGAATTTTTTTTTATTTAATCCATTTTGGAATTAGGCTGTAACATAATAAAATGTGGAAAAAGTGAAGCGGTATGATTACTTTCCGGATGCACTGCATGTTCCAGGGAGATCCACTTGAGTTCTGGTCGTTCCTTCGAGCCTTCGACCACGCTGTTAACTCCAAAGCGGAAAGCGGTGCAGACAAGCTGTACTTTTTGGAGCAATATACAAGAGAGCCAAGGGATCTAATAAGTAGCTGTATGCACATGCCTCCTCAGCGTAGTTACACAGAAGCAACAAAACTACTTACCAGTCACTATGGAAACTAATTAAAAATTGCGACAGCTCTCATGGAGAAAACCTTCAGTTGGCCTCAAATAAAGGCAGGGGATGGAAAGACATTAAGCAACTTTGCACTGTTTCTCCTGGGATGCAGAAATGCCTTGGAGGACGTTGACTACATGGACGACTTAAACAATCCTACAAACATGAAGGTTATATTGTCAAAGTTACCGTATAAACTCAGGGAGAAATGGAGAACGGAAGCATTTGATACCCAGGAGAAAAGCCATAGAAGGGCAAAATTCAAAGACCTGGTTGGATTTGTGGACCGGCAGGCTAAAGTCATGACAGACCCATTGTTTGGCGACATTTTTGACGTTGCAACATCTGAAAGAAAGCAAGGTTTGTTCAGTGCTTTCTTGCAGTATTGCCTTTCCCTTACCAACCTCATGGTTTGTCGTGTTCAAATTTGACTGGGGGCCTGCGTCTTTTTCCGTTTCCTGATCGACTGCTTAAGCATTTCCTTCACTCTGAGATTCCACGCTACTGCTCTTTTCAAATTGTACCACTTTGAGTAATGGTTGAACAGTTTATTCACTGAGTCATTGTCTTCCGTTGCATGAGTAGCGTTTGCAGTGACTATTTTCCTGACTTCCAAGTCATCTGTTTCAATCTTTAACTGGTCTGGCCTTCTAGGCCAAAGATGTGGGTCTGCCAAGATAGGTGGGCCCAAGATCCAGTTCTCATTCTTTAGGAACTTTGCTGCACTGAGTCCCCTGGAAGCACAGGCTGCAGGGTTTGTCATAATATTGATGTACCTCCATTGTTCCGGTCTGGTTGAGTCTCGAATCATGGAAATCCGGTTTGCCACAAACGTTTTGAAACGAAGTGCGGAGTTGTCCAAGTACTTCAAAACGGTGGTACTGTCAGTCCAGAATGTTGAGTCTTGTAACTTCAGTTGCAGTTCCTTTCTCAAGACTTTGTCCATGTTCACTGCCGCTGTTAATTCCATACGAGGTATTGTAATCTGCTTCAGGGGTGCTACCCTCGATTTCCCCACCATAAACACACAATGAACATGTGCTTTTACGTTTGTGAGCCTAAGATATGACACGGTTCCATAGCCAATTTCACTTGCGTCTGAGAAATGGTGGAGCTGGGCCGTCAGAATATGCCCATAGTCGGCAGGTTTGATGGTCGTGTCAACTCTGAAGTCTGTTAATTGTTCAGCCCTTTGAACCATGTAAGCCAAGCTTGGGACATTTGTTCAGAAATATCCTGGTCCCAAGTAAGCTTCTCCTTGCATAGTTGTTGCAGCAGGATTTTAGCTGGGAGAATGACAGGAGAGAGAAGCCCTAAAGAGTCGTAGATGGAACTCACAACTGACAGTATTCCTCTTCTGGTGACAGGTCTGTCTTTGAGGTTGATTCTAAACTTGAATGAGTCGGACTCAGCACACCACAGCACCCCAAGAGCTCTCTCTACTGGAAGGACGTTTTGATTCAAATCCAGGTTTCTCGTTTCCTTTGTTCGCTCCTCTTCGGGGATAGATGTGAGAAACAAATGACTGTTGCTGGTCCACTTTGTAAGGTGAAAACCTCCTGTATCACACAGAGATGTAAGATTATCATACAGCATGATAGCCTGCTCTTCATCCTTGACGGACTTCAGACAGTCGTCCACATAAGTTATTAAGAATTGTATCCACAGCCTCGCGGGACGACCCACTTCTATTGTCTTCTGCTGTTTTTCTGAGAGCAATGTTGGAACAGCTAGGCGATGATGTGGCACCAAACAGATGAACCACCATCTTGTACTCAACCATATCTTGCCTGAAGTCTCCCTCTGGCCACCACAGAAAGCGCAGAAGCTCTGTGTCCTTTTTCGGCACACTCACTTGATAGTACATAGCTTCAATGTCAGCCATTACCGCAACACTTTCTTGTCTAAACCTAGTCAGCACTCCAAAAATGGGTTTTCGTCAAATCCGGACCCTGTAGCAGCTCGCTGTTCAATGAAATTCCTTGAAAGGTAGCGGCACAGTCAAATACTACTCTTAACTTTGTTTATTGTGGGTGGTAAACCCCGTGATGTGGGATATACCACACTTTTCCATCCTGATGGTCCAACTGTTCTTCCGGTACTTTGACTGCATATCCTTTCTTTATCATGTCACTCATGAAAGCATTGTATTCCTCATGGAATTTAGGCATCTTACACAGTTTCTTCTTTAAATGGTGTGCACGTTGCACTGCCAAGCTTCGGTTGTTTGGCATGTTAGCCTTGGCCTTCTTCATAGGCATCGTAATGTAATAATGAACATCTGCGTAATGTGCAAAGTCTGACACCAATTCCATAAACTGGTGGTCCTCTTGTGACATTTCCGTCACATCATTGCCCTTTCCCTCTGGAAAGTCGTAGTTGAACTGCTGTACTAGTAGTTGTTCCATATTTTCAATGGATGTGCAAAAGACTTGGAGCCATGGCTGTACGTCGTCGGGGTTGGTAACATTCTGCTCTTTGAGTGACAAGCCGTTGACAATCCAACCAAGAGCAGTCTTAACTGCGTACGGCCCATTGTCTTTGCTATTTATAACTTTCCATGGTTCAAGTGCTTTGTGAGCATTTGCACCTATGAGAAGTCCAACTTCACTTCCTTAAGGTAAGGCCACCTTTCAACATGCTTTGCTGGGGAATATTTCCTTTCTGAACAGGAATGGCCTTTTGAGTGGGAAGATTCTTTGGGAAGATGAATATAGTTGTTTTCATCCAGGCCACTGATCTCCAAATCCGCAGTATTGTGCTTTTTACTCTTCTCATTGGGCTCATATTTCTCAATATGATCTCAGTCCTTCTTCCTGTAACGTTCAGCTGTCGTCCCAGCGCGTCTGTGCAAAATGAAGCCAAGCTGCCGGGATCTGTGAACGCATACGTCTCCACCGACCAGTTACTTTTCTTGGACTATACCCTGACTGGCACGATGGCAAGTACACATCTGTCTTCTCCGACCCCAGTACATGCCTTTGTTTCATGACTTAGAGACACTAGTGCACTGGAAACAGTTGTGCCTTCTGACATGACACCTCCTGCATTATCCCTTTCTTTGTTTGTTGCAAAGTGCAATATGGTAGGGTGCTTCTGTGAACACACTTGGCATGTCATTCTGTGTTTGAATTCCCTGCTCACATGACCTTTCATTAGACAGCCGAAGCAATATCCTCCTTTCTTTAGAAACTCTATTCTGTCTTTGTGTGTTTTCTCTCTGATGACCATGCATTCCTCTAATGTATGATTCCTATTACAAAACACACAGGTACGAGCACATTTGCTAAATCTGGTCTCACTCTGCATATTTGGAATGAAAGGAAGATTCTCTGTTAAACAGAGCTGCGGCCGTATGTCTTGGACACTTGGGTAAAGAGAGGAGCTGAGCTGTCAACTGATCACCACCTGGTGGTGAGTTGGATCAGATGGCGGGGAAGGCTGCCGGACAGACCCGGTAAACCCAAACGTGTAGTGAGGGTGAATTGGGAACATCTGGTTGAGGACCCTGTCCGGGAGGTCTTCAACTCTCATCTCCGGAAGAACTTCTCGTGCATCCCGGGGGAGGTTGGTTACATTGATTCCGAGTGGACCATGCTCAAAACCTCCATTGTGGAAGCGGCTGCTAGGAGTTGTGGTCAGAGGGTCGTCGGTGCCTGTCGTGGCGGCAACCAAAGAACCCGCTGGTGGACACCAGCGGTGAAGGAAGCCGTCAGACTGAAGAAGGAGCCCTTTCGGGCTTGGTTGGCCCAGGGGTCTCCTGAAGCAGCAGACGGGTACCGGGCGGCCCGAAGGGCTGCAGCTTCGGTAGTCAAAGAAGCAAAAACCCAGGTGTGGGAGGAGTTTGGGGAGGCTATGGAGAAGGACTTTCAGTTGGCCTCAAGGAAGTTCTGGCAGACCGTTAGATGGCTCAGAAAGGGAAAGCAGGGATTGGCTCAGGCTCTGTTGAGCAGGGGAGGAGAACTGCTGACCCGGACTGGAGATATCGTCGGGTGGTGGAAGGAGCACTTTAAGGAACTTCTTAACCCCGCCAACACGTCCTATGTGGAGGAGGCAGAGTTCGAAGACTCGGGGGTAGTCTCAGCAATATCCCTGGCAGAGGTCACTGAGATAGTTGGGAAGCTCCTCAGCGGCAAGGCGCCGGGTGTGGATGAGATTCGCCCCGAGATGCTGAAGGCTCTCAACATTGTTGGGCTGTCTTGGTTGACACGCCTCTTCGGTGTCGCCTGGAGGTCAGGGACAGTACCATTGGAATGGCAGACCGGGGTGGTGGTTCCCATTTTTAAAAAGGGGGACCGGAGGGTGTGCTCCAATTATCAGGGTATCACATTTCTCAGCCTACTTGGGAAAGCTTATGCCAGGGTGTTGGAAAGAAGACTCCGACCGATTGTCGAACCTCGGATCCAGGAGGAGCAATGCGGATTCCGTCCTGGTCGTGGAACAGTGGACCAACTCTTTACCCTTGCGGGGCTGTTTGGGGGGGCATGGGAGTTTGCCCATCAAGTCTACATGTGTTTTGTGGACTTGGAGAAGGCCTACGACCGTGTCCCCCGGGGAGTCCTGTGGGGGGTACTGCGGGAGTATGGGGTACCGGGGCCGTTGCTACGAGCCATTCGGTCCCTATATAACCGGAGTGAGAGTTGTGTCGTATACTCGGCACAAAGTCAAATACGTTTTCAGTGGGTGTTGGGCTCCGCCAGGGCTGCCCCTTGTCACCGGTTCTGTTTGTGATTTTCATGGATAGAATCTCAAGGCGTAGCCGGGGGGAGGAGTGTTTCCAGTTTGGGAACCTCAGAATTGCTTCTCTGCTCTTTGCAGATGATGTGGTTCTGTTGGCTTCTTCAGACTGTGACCTTCAGCATGCACTGGAGCGGTTTGCAGCTGAGTGTGAAGCGGTTGGGATGAGAGTCAGCACCTCCCAAGTCTGAGGCCATGGTTCTCTGCCGGAAAACGGTGGAGTGCTCTCTCTGGTTTGGGATTGAGTTGCTGCCCCAAGCGAGGAAGTTCAAGTATCTCGGGTTCTTGTTCACGAGTGAGGGAAAAATGGAGCGTGAGATTGACAGGCGGATTGGTGCAGCATCAGCAGTAATGAGGGCGTTGTACCGGACCGTCGTGGTGAAGAAGGAGCTGAGCCGAAAGGCGAAACTCGCGATTTACCAGTCTGTCTACGTTCCAACCCTCACCTATGGTCATGAGCTTTGGGTAGTGACCGAAAGTACAAGCGGCTAAAATGTGTTTCCTCCGTAGGGTGGCTGGGCTCAGCCTTATAAGGATAGGGTAAAGAGCTCGGTCATCTGGAGGGAGCTCGGAGTAGAGCCGCTGCTCCTTCGCGTCGAAAGGAGCCAGATGAGGTGGTACGGGCATCTGATTAGGATGCCTCCTGAGCGCCTCCCGTTGGAGGTTTTCCGGGCACGCCCTACTGGTAGGAGACCCAGGGGTAGACCCAGAACACGCTGGCGAGATTATATATCTTGTCTGGCCTGGGAACGCCTCGGGATCCTCCAGGAGGATCTGGAAAGCGTTGCCGGGGATAGGGACGGCTGGAATACCCTGCTGAGCCTGCTGCCACCGCGACCCGGCCCCGGAAAAGCGGCGGAAAATGGATGGATAGAACTTTGTAGATGTTGGCTCTGTATATGTATGTTATTGTGGATAATTGTACGCCTTCCTGTCTTCCAATTATGGGGCCGGAAATGTAAGAGCCAAAGATCAGTAAGTTACGTTTTATAATTAACATTATTATTTTTGCATTTGGTTGTAAATATTGTATATTGATGGCCATCTATGGATAGGTCAGTAGGTGTGGCCATCTGTAGATAGGCCAGGAGGTGTGGTAAGTGAAGCCCCTATCCACATGCTGTCAGTGGTCTAGTCCGCTTTAATTGCAGGTGCAGGTGCGAAGAATAGACGTAACGTTGAGTTGTGTGGGCGCTATGTAGTTTGGGAGCAAAAAAGTTTTTTGACCGTGAAACGTGTGACCGTGATCTTCGTTTTTGTTTGATGACCTTTCGTGTTTAATCAAATACGTCTCGTATTGGACGATTCTGTTTTGAGTTTGGAATCTGCAATTAAAGGCCATGCATCCCATCACGTCTGATGTTTGGATTTGTGAGTAATCTTACAGCACATTGAAAAGAAGGTAAGGTTTTAAAGTTGAAAACTTAACCGAAGATCGGGGTGCATGTGAACGTCTTAAACTGGTTTAAATCCTATCTAAAAACAGGAACAACTTTGTGTCCATTGGCAACTATGTATCTGAGCTCACTAACATGACATGTGGAGTCCCCCAGGGGTCAATTTTGGGGCCTTCTCTATTCAACTTTTACAGGCTCCCGCTAGGTAAAATTATGCATAACTATATCTTCTACCACAGTTATGCAGATGACACTCAAATATACATAGCTTTTTCACCAAATGCCCACAGGGCTATATAATCACTGTGTCAGTGCATTGAGCAAGTCAATAACTGTATGTGCCAGAATTTCCTTCAGCTAAATAAGGAAAAAACTGAGCTGATTCCTCTTTAGCACCTAAGACCATGTCTAAAAATTTGCACCAACCTTGAGTCCATGTCCCTGAAAAATAAGTACCAAGCTAGAAATCTTGGTGTCATCATTGACTCAGTCCTAAAATTCACCAGCCATATCAACTTGGAAATAAAATCTGCATATTATCACCTCAAAAACATAGCAAGACTCAGAGGACTCGTGTCCCAACAAGATGTAGAAATAAAATATTCATGCATTTATTACCAGTAGGCTTGACTACTGTAATGGTCTTCTCTCTGGTATTCCTAAAAAAAGTTTAGACATATGCAGCTTGTTCAGAATGCTGCTGCCAGGCTTTTAACAAAGACCAAAAAATATGAACATATTACACCTATTCTGAAATCTCTACACTTGCTCCCTGTGTGTCAGAGAATTGATTTTAAAATACTGTTTCTCACCTACAAGTCACTACATAATTTGGGCCCAAAATACATTATCGACATGCTAATACAGTATGAACCGTCTAGACCCCTAAGGTCATCCGGAACAGGTCTGCTAACCGTCCCCAGAGTTAAAACCAAAAAAGCGAAGCAGCGTTTAGCTACTATGCAGCAAATATCTGAAATCAACTTACAGAAGATCTGCTACTCGCTCCAAGCCTGATTAGTTTTAAATCCAGATTAAAAACATATTTGTTCTCTATTGCATATTAGTGGGAATACTTCATCCCAGGTTAGTTTTGTCATTCTTAGCAATTTTAATTTCTCTTATTTTATTTCCTGTTTCTTTAAATGGTCTTTGTTCTCTTCCTTGTATGTTTTTCTGCTTGCCTTGCATAAAGCACATTGCACTGCCTCTGTATGAAATGTGCTATACAAATAAAATTAATAAAATTGATTTGGTTTGATTTGATTCATCATTAGAAAACCTTTGTGCTGAGTCATGTTAGCACATCTGAAAACCTTTGTGCTGAGTAACCCTTTCGAGATGAAGCATGTGGTGGTGTGTAAGTTAATCATTCATTATAAAATCATTCATTAAAAAAAACTATAAGTTTTTGGCGTCATTAGATACGAATGTAGGTAAATTTCTGGTTTCAGGCCATGCTTTAAAAGTTTAGATTTGTTAATCATAGGTAGAAGTCACCAGATCTGCCCTTGTGGCTGGGAAAAGGTAACAACTGTAAGGGGCCTGAGAATACACCAAAGTAAGAAAGGGTGCCTAAGTAGGAAGAAGCAGGAGCATCGCATTGACCAGTACTTTTTAAGAAGTCAAGCAAGTAAGTCGAATGAAGGCCAGCGGCTGGACGCAAACCAAAGTCCGCAGGCCATCAACAACTCCAGCACAGACAAGCACCGAAAGACAAGACGATAAGGTGGTAGAGCCCAATCAGGCACAAAAAACCTCCAAGGAGAAGATCAGTGACCAAAAATCTAAAGTAAAGTGGCCATCAGCCGCTGAAAGCAATGTTTGGGACTCTATTAACATAGACCTAAAAAAGACACTTGAACAGCTAAGGGGCACAGTGGAAAAGAAGCTAGATAAAAAAGGGGATCTCATATATGATTATGGAAAGGAGAGATTTGGGCTCCTGGATAAACTTAAAAAAACCCAGGTGGAACCAAGAAAATCGAGGAGACGACAACAGATCGACAACCTAGTAAAAGAAAGAAGGCTATTAAAAAAGCAATGGAAAAAGGCATCTGAATCAGAAAAGGCAGGCATTAAAGACTTGCAGGACAGCTTAAAGAAGCGGTTGTCAGAGGAGAGCCGAGAACCTACGAAGAAATCGAAAGACGAAAGAACAAGCAAGGAGTTGTTCAACAAAGCAAAAGATGGAACACTTAAAACAACCAAACAGGAACTGGAGTCCCACCTAAAAGAAACTCACACAGATGAGAAAATGCATGAGGAATTCACAGTTCCCGGAGATATTCCACCAATTGAGGACCCAGTAGAGCAAATGAACACCAGCCCTCCAAAATGGAAAGAGGTGGAAAATGCAGTCAGATGTGCAAGAGCAGCATCGGCACCAGGACCTAACGGAGTACCTTACAGACTGCATAAAAATGCACTTGATGTCCTACGTTTCCTTTGGAAACTACTGAAGCTAGCATGGGAAAAACAAATCACTCCCAGATCGTCGCGTCAAGCCAGAGGAGTACTGATTCTGAAAGAGAAAGATTCTAGTGACATTGGCGAGTTCAGACCAATTTGCTTGCTTAATGTGGAGGGGAAAACATTTTTTAGCGTAGTAGCATAAAGACTGAGCGAATACCTTTCAAAGAACAAGTTACTATATACCTCAGTACAGAAAGCAGGCATTTCAAGCTTCTCCGGGTGTCTGGAGCACACTAGCATGATTTGGCACCAAATTCAATTGACAAAACGTGAGAAAAAAGACACTCATGTAATTTTCCTGGACTTGGCAAACGCATTTGGGTCTGTGCCCTAGGGGTTTCACAGACTAGTCAACAAGTAGACTATCAAACCACTAGTCGACTAGTCGTTGTAGACTCATTTTTCATCTGTTTCTTGAGCACAGTGAGGTAATAAAGCAGTGGCAATACATTTACAGTAGATATGCAGCTGGGGGCGCTGTAGGTAGTTGTTTACATAGTTGTCATGGTGACTTCGACACTGCTTGTGAGTAGCTAAAACTTGTAAAAGCTAGATATGCGAGCAGGAACGAAACTGTACATCCCAAATCAATAGTATGGAAGTATTTCAACAGTCAGTACTAGGCAATGAGGTCAGCTGCAATCTATATGTAAGGCTACCCCAACAGTACCAACGCTTTGCATAGCCATAAAAAGAGACACCCCCTTATGGCTATCGCTGCTAGCACTAGCAGCGGCAACGTTAACGAGAAACCCCAGAGTGACAATGATAAAGAGAAAAATCCAAATGGCTTAAACAGAAGCGCAAAACGTACTCACCATAATAATGAATGCTATAACTAACGTTCATGGTGGTAAACGCGTCGATATTCCACTGAACTACAATATACAAATTATATTTCGCTTTACTTTGCCATGAACGCTCGTTATGGTGTTCTGTTTAAGAAACACTAATCGGCTATAGAAAGATAAAAATACAAATGGCTTAAACAGAAGCGCAAAACGTATTCCCCATAATAATTCAACGTAAACGCCACGGCACGTACAATATCCTATATTTCGCTTTACTTTGCCATCTGATCACACAGTGGAATACCGTTTACCACTATATATGTTCGGCATTCATTATTATGGTGAGTGCGTTTTGCGCTTCTTTTTAAGCCATTTGAATTATTCTCTGAGTCTTTACACTGGTCAAATGTATGTTAACAATACATTTTAAGCATGTAGGCCTAGCTGCAGGCTGGTCTGCCTCTCTATCTCTCCAGAGGCGCAGCGTCAGGACAGGCAAACCAGGCAAATGTTTGGGGCCCCGCCAAAAAATTATTGCAAAGGGGCCCCCAAATTGCCATTGATATCGGCACAATTTGCAATGACAACTATTCCTCCCATAAAAGGCCTAAACAGCGCACTGCCGCTGGGCGAAAACCCCCCTCAGTTGGGCCCCTTT
Source organism: Galaxias olidus (assembly GCA_026901105.3). NCBI lineage: Eukaryota > Metazoa > Chordata > Actinopteri > Galaxiiformes > Galaxiidae > Galaxias > Galaxias olidus. The sequence continues at coordinate 72,874 of JAPMUY010000293.1, read as the reverse complement.
GTAGCGATCAGCCTGACGTCACAACATCAAACCGCGAGTGGCGGACGTATCGGCAGTACGGCTACAAGATATTCTTTGAATGAGCAGTGAGCACACAAATAAAATATACATTTTTAAATGGTTTAAAATGTTGTGTAAAGTCAAAACACCGTGCCGTTATAATTATAAAACATTTCGTTTTTACAGTATGACTAAACGTTAATGTTGTTGGCCACATCATGATATTAAGCACAAAAATGTAAAGCCACCAAGTCCTTACTTTGCACAAATAGTTGGCCGATTTTCTGTAAAAAAAAGAAAAGAAAAAAAAGCTAACCCTCTACAACACAACACAAAATATGGTTAATTCCCAGACACGACAAGGCATAGTATCTCACTCAAAAGTTCTCTCGGCTAGTTCCCGTATATCAACTCGATAACGTTAGTTAAGACAGTCAGCTAGCTAACATGCCTAGTATGACGGTAAAAAAAAAAGGTTATCCTATGGCGGCTGTTCTTTTCAACTTGCTATCAAGTTCTGGTCAATTATAGCCTTTCAATAAATTGTTTTCCGATATCTTGTATGTGTACAGTATATCGAAAACTGTGAGAGAAATGTACAGGCCTGTATGGTTAGTTAAGGAATGTATCCCCACCGTTAGCCTATATAATATTTAACATGATAACGTTTGCCATGATACATTGTACATGGAAATGTTCCCATATTGATGGTCAAGTTGAAGATGTAGGTTAGTGGTTTTACAATAGTATCAATCACTTTCTTGACAAATTGATTTAATTCCAGTCAGTAGGTCTACTCGACGTTTTATTCGAACACCTAACAATGTAAGTCCTTTTTTTCTGCTGCACTCTGAAAAATGTTGCTTGGATTTCTATCCCCATTTTCATCAACAGCCTCTTTAGGCCTTGGATCATTGATTTGTTCTGCTAATTTTGGTCCCACACTAAAAAGTTCTAAAACCCATTAACCTCATCCATAGCCTTGGCCTCAAATAAATACTTACAGAAACGTGTTTATTGATCCATTTCTAATAATACTATTTAATACACTCAATATACGTTATTCTCTAATAATTAGTTATAATGCTCCTTCTTGCATATCCTCATGATATTGGTTAAATATTTTTATATTTATCTTCTGCCTCCATAGTTATATATCTAATGAATTCTCTATATAGTGTCTCTATATACAGTGCATCCGGAAAGTATTCATACCCCTTCACTTTTTCCACATTTTCTTATGTTACAGCCTAATTCCAAAATGGATTAAATAAAAAAAATTCCTCAACATTCTACACACAATACCGCATAATGACAAAGTGAAAAAGGTTTTTTAGAATTTTTTGCAAATATATAAAAAATAAAAATTTTTTATATCACATGTACTTACGGGAACCATCACCTTATCGTGGTGGAGAGGTTTGTGTGTCCCTATGAACCTGGGGGCTGTGTTGTCTGGAACCTTGTGTTCCTGGTAGGGTCTCCCATGGCAAATTGGTCTCGGGCGAGGGGCCGGACTAAGAATGGTTCAAAAACCCTCATGGAAAAAACAATAAGAGAGGATGATACCTGGCCCGGAGGAAGCCCGGGGTCCCCTTCTGGAGCCAGGCCCAGGAGGAGGACCCGTCAGCGAGCGCCTGGTGGCCGGGCTTGCCACAGAGCCCGGCCGGGCATAGCCCGAAAAAGCAACGTGGACAACACCAACCAGCCTTCTCCGTCCCGTGGGCTCACCACCCGCGGGAAAAACAAAGGGGGTCGGGTGCGCTGCCAGAAAGGTGGCAGTGAAGCCAGAGGTTTTCGGCGGATCGGACCCGGGTGGCAGAGGCTGGCTTTGGGGACGTGGAACGTCACCTCTCTGGGAGGGAAGGAGCCGGAGCTTGTGCGGGAGGTGGAGCGCTACCAGCTGGATCTGGTGGGGCTTACCTCTACGCACAGCCTCGGCTCTGGAACCTCACTTCTGGATAGGGGTTGGACTCTATTCTTCTCCGGAGCTCCCCAGTCAGGGACAGTACCTAAGGAGTGGCAGACCGGGGTGGTGGTTCCCTTGTTCAAAAAGGGGGACCGGAGAGTGTGTGCCAACTACAGAGGCATCACATTACTCAGCCTCCCCGGGAAAGTATACTCCAGGGTGCTGGAAAGGAGGGTTCGACCGATAGTCGAACCTCGGATTGAGGAGGAACAATGCGGTTTCCGGCCTGGTCGTGGAACAACGGACCAGCTTTTTACCCTCGCGAGGATCTTTGAGGGGGCCTGGGAGTATGCCAATCCGGTCAACACGTGTTTTGTGGATTTGGAGAAGGCGTATGATCGGGTTCCCCGGGAGATACTGTGGGAGGTGCTGCGAGAGTATGGGGTGAGGGGGTCTCTACTCAGGGCCATCCAATCTCTGTACTCCCAAAGCGAGAGCTGTGTCCGGGTCTTCGGCAGTAAGTCGGACTCGTTTCCGGTGAGGGTTGGCCTCCTCCAAGGCTGAGCTTTGTCACCTATCCTGTTTGTGGTATTCATGGACAGGATCTCACGGCGTAGCCGCGGGGGAGGGGGGCTGCGGGTTGGTGGGCAGAGGATTGCATCACTACTTTTTGCAGATGATGTGGTCCTGATGGCATCATCAGTCTGCGACCTGCAGCGCTCATTGGATCGGTTCGCAGCCGAGTGTGAAGCGGCTGGGATGAGGATCAGCACCTCCAAATCTGAGGCCATGGTTCTCAGCAGGAAACCGATGGATTGTCTACTCCAGGTAGGGAATGAGTCTTTACCCCAAGTGAAGGAGTTCAAGTACCTTGGGGTCTTGTTCTCGAGTGAGGGTAAAATGGAACGAGAGATGGGCCGGAGAATTGGAGCAGCGGGTGCGGTGTTGCAGTCGCTCTATCGCACCGTTGTGACGAAGAGAGAGCTGAGCCAGAAGGCAAAGCTCTCAATCTACCGGTCTATCTTCGTTCCTACTCTCACCTATGGTCATGAAGGGTGGATCATGACCGAAAGAACGAGATCGCGGATACAAGCGGCGGAAATGAGTTTCCTCTGAAGGGTGGCTGGCATCTCCCTTAGGGATAGGGTGAGAAGTTCAGCCATTCGTGAGGGACTCGGAGTAGAGCCGCTGCTTCTTTGCGTAGAAAGGAGCCAGTTGAGGTGGTTCGGGCATCTAGTAAGGATGCCACCTGGCCGCCTCCCTAGGGAGGTGTTCCAGGCACGTCCAGCGGGGCGGAGGCCGCGGGGCAGACCTAGGACCAGGTGGAGGGATTATATCTCCACACTGGCCTGGGAACGCCTTGGAATCCCCCAGTCAGAGCTGGTTAATGTGGCCCGGGAAAGGGAAGTTTGGGATGCCCTGCTTGAACTGCTACCTCTGCGACCCGACCCCGGACAAAGCGGATGACGATGATGACGTACTTAAGTATTCACACCCTTTACTCAATACTTTGTTGAAGCACCTTTGGCAGCAATTACAGCCTCAAGTCTTCTTGAGTATGATGCTACAAGCTTGGCACACCTATTTTGGGGCAGTTTCTCCAATTCTTCTTTGCAGATCGTCTCAAGCTCCATCAGGTTGGATGGGGAGCGTCGGTGCACAGCCATTTTCAGATCTCTCCAAAGATGTTTAATCGGGTTCAAGTCTGGGCTCTGGCTGGGCCACTCAGGGACATTCACAGACTTGTCCCAAAGCCACTCCTTTGTTATCTTGGCTGTGTGCTAAGGGTCGTTGTCCTGTTGGAAGGTCAACCTTCGCCCCAGTCTGAGGTCCAGAACGCTCTGGAGCATGTTTTCATCAAGGATCTCTCTGTACATTGCTGCATTCATCTTTCCCTTGATCCTGACTAGTCTCCCAGTTCCTGCCGCTGAAAAACACCCCCACAGCATGACGCTACCACCACCATGCTTCTCACTGTAGGGATGGTATTGGCCAGGTGATGAGCAGTGCCTGGTTTCCTCCAGACATGACGCTTGGCATTCAGGCCAAAGAGTTCAATCTTGGTTTCACCAGACAAGAGAATTTTGTTTCTCATGGTCTGAGAGTCCTTCAGGTGCCTTTTGGCAAACTCCATGCGGGCTGTCATGTGCCTTTTACTGAGGAGTGGCTTCCGTGTGGTCACTCTACCATAAAGGCCTAATTGGTGGAGTGCAGCAGAGATGGTTGTCCTTCTGGAAGGTTCTCCCATCTCCACAGAGGAACACTGGAGCTCTGTCAGAGTGACCATCGGGTTCTTGGTCACCTCCCTGATCAAGGCCCTTCTCCCCCGATTGATCAGTTTGGCCAGGCGCCCAGCTCTAGGAAGAGTCCTGGTGGTTCCAAACTTCTTCCATTTGCGAATGATGGAGACCACTGTGCTCGTTGGGACCTTCAATGCTGCAGACATTTTTTTGTACCCTTCCCCAGATCTGTGCCTCGATACAATCCTGTCTCGGAGGTCTACAGACAATTCCTTGGACTTCATAACTTGGTTTGTGCTCTGACATGCGCTGTCAACTGTGGGACCTTATATAAACAGGTGTTTGCCTTTCCAAATCATGTCCAATAAATTGAATTTACCACAGGTGGACTCCAATCAAGTTATATAAACATCTCAAGGATGATCAGTGGAACGGGATGCACCTGAGCTCAATTTTGAGTGTCACAGCAAAGGGTGTGAATACTTATGTACATGTGATATTTTATTTTTTTATTTTTAATACATTTGCAAAAAATTCTAAAAAAGATTTTTCACTTGGTCATTATGCGGTATTGTATGTAGAATGTTGAGAATTTTTATTTAGTTAATCCATTTTGGAATTAGGCTGTAACATAATAAAATGTGGAAAAGTGAAGGGGTATAAATACTTTCCGGATGCACTGTAGTGTATTTACATGTTACAGAGTTCTAATAAGCATTATTGTAAGTTAAGGGGCCCGATAGGCTTCTTTGCCTGAGGCCCCCCAGAGTCTTGGAGCTCCACTGCATCTCTCGGTTGTTAACAATAGATCATTTTGCGGTGTCATTGTGTCAGTCACTATTAATTAATTCCAATAAACCAATAGGCCTACATATGTAAACTTTATGCTACCTGCGGACATTCATGTTTATTGGCGAGGTTGACACCTAGTTTCACATTAGTTAAAGCTTTACTGGTTGTATTTGAGACCCTTTTGATGAAAGTGTATCATTGTTATTGGGTGGAAAAAAAATTGATATCTCCCGCGACTAGTCGACTACTTTTCGGGAGTAGTTGTCGACTACTAAAATGCAGCAGTTGTGAATGCCCTACTGTGCCCCACAAGCTTTTGTGGTCTGCATTTGAGTTTTTTAAGGTACCAAATGCAATTTTAAACCTGGTTAAGGCATACTTTCAGGACATTCAATTGTGTTTTGATACACCGACATTTACCACCGAATGGCAACGTCTGGAGATTGGCATCATGGCCGCATGTACACATTATTGCACGGATGTACACTTCTTACCCTTTGCATTTACTATGGCCATGGAAGTAATAATCCGAGCTTCAAAATGGGTTGTTGGCGGGCAAAGGTTAAGGGCAGGATTACGCCTCCCTCCCATTCAAGCATATATGGATGATATGACAGTATTGACGACAACTGCTCCGTGTACTAAAAGACTGCTAAGCAACCTTAAATGGGCTAGAATGAAAGTAAAACCAAGCAAATCCAGAAGCATATCAGTTAAGGCAAAATTGTGCAACAAAATTCTCTTCATAGCTGAGGATCCAATTCCAACAGTGATCAAAAAGCCTGTCAAAAGTCTCGGAAAATGGTACAATGCTACCCTTAAAGACTCGGAGCAGGTGGAGGAATTAAGGATAGAACTGAACAGAGGCCTAGAGAACATTGAGAAGTCAGGGTTTGCCAGGAAAGCTAAAACTATGGTGCCTACACTTTGCACTTCTTCCCCGGCTCATGTAGCCATTGACAGTGTATGATGTACCAATCACTAAAGTTGAAAAGCTAGAAAGAGGAGTCAGCTTTTATGCTAGGAAATGGCTAGGGGTGCCACGGTGACTTAGTAGCCTGGCTCTTTATGGGAAAGGTGCTCTGGAGGTGCCGCTTACTGGGCTTACAGAGGAATTTAAGTGCACTAAAGCTAGATTAGAAATGAGATTTAAGGAATCCCACGATAGTATAGTAAGAAAAGCGGCACCCACATTAGCAGCAGGACGGAAATGGAATCCAAAGAGGCAGTGCTGCAAGCAAAAGCAGCCCTTACACATATGGAAATAGTAGGACAAGTACAACATGGACGAGGAGGATTTGGACTTGGTACAAGTAAACACAGATGGTCAAAAGCAACCCCTTTGGAACAACGCAAATTAGTGATAGAACAGATACATAAGCAAGAGGAAGCAGTTAGGAGCACTACAACAGTCACACAAGCCAAACAAGAGCGATGGATGAACTGGGAAAGTGTAGAGCAGAGGAAAATTACCTGGAAGGACTTGTGGGGAATGGAATCCACAAGAATTAGCTTTATTGTTAAGGCAACCTACGACGTACTGCCAACACCGATAAATCTCAGCCAATGGGTAGGTGAGGATCCAACATGCCGCCTCTGTGGCGGGACGGCTAATCTCAAACACATAATGGCTGGGTGCAGGATGAGCCTTACTCAAGGAAGAAACACCTGGCGCCACAATCAAGTACTAAAATGCTTGGCGGAAGCAATAGAGCATAGGCGCTTAACAGTTAATGCCCTGCCAATTGGAGTAGAGGGCGACATGCACCACATTCGCTTTGTCAGGGAGGGAGTTCCGGGAAAGAATAGGTATAGGGCAAAACAAAGCTCAGAGTAGGTGAGGAGAGCATGCGATTGGAAGATGCTTGCTGATGTTGGCCAACAACTGAGAGTCCCATCGGAGATTGCAACAACCAACTTAAGACCAGATTTATTACTCTGGTCCAACACACAGCAAATTGTTTATTTTATAGAGCTAACAGTCCCGTGGGTAGAATCAATAGACGAGGCATACGAAAGAAGGAAACTACGCTATAGCGAATTAGCAGCTGAGGCAGAACAGCGAGGTTGGAGAACAAAGGTGCATCCTGTGGAAGTTGGATGCCGTGGATTTGTGGAAATATCAACAACCAAACGAGTTAAGGAGTTAGGAATCTGCGGCAAAGAATTGCGCCAGATCATAAAAGCTATATCAGATATAGCAGAAAGAAGTAGCCAGTGGCTGTGGCTGAAAAGGAAGGATCCTGTATGGGCACAAAAGTAAAGAACATCATGTTGAAAAACCTTAAAAAGTGGTTTTATCTCAGGACAAAGGTATAAAAGGTAAGTCTTTCCTGCAGAGCGTCATTTATCAAGTCTGCAGAAACAGAGTAGGGAAAGATTATCTTCTTTTCAGGTGGTAAGTATCCCTGCAGAGTTGGCAGAAAGTGCCTGCAGGAATAGGGATAGGTATAGGGATATCTGCAATGCGTCATATATTAAACCTGCAGGAACAGAGTGGTGAAAGATTATCTTCTTTTCAGGTGGTAAGTATCCCTGCAGAGTTGGCAGAAAGTGCCTGCAGGAATAGGGATAGGTATAGGGATATGTGCAGAGCGTCATATATTAAGCCTGCAGTAACAGTGTAGGGAAAGATTATCTTCTTTTCAGGTGGTAAGTATCCCTGCAGAGTTGGCATTGACAGCCTGCAGGAATAGGAATTAGGGATAGGTATAGAGTATTCTCTCAGTTTAATAAATAACTTTTTTGTGTTTTTTTAAATATCTGGCCGTGCCGAGAGCGGACATAGTTGGCTCTGAGACGTCATTGCTCACCGTTAAGCCCTCTGGAGGTGTCGTGGGCTCAAATTAACGAAACATATGGGATGGAGGGTGGCCACTTGAAAACCCCAATGACATCTGCTCCAAACCCAAGTCCATTCTAAAATATTGTCTTTTGAAGTTCTCATCTTGGAGTATGGCATAATGGATATTATCCTATCCTGTGTATATTGAAATGTTTATTTTGGTCATTGTGCCGAGTACACAAAATAAATCGCACAAAATAATCCAGAAATTACAGCTGCTGTCGTCGATGTTGAAGATTTTGGAGAAGGAATTGATGAATTTGAGGGTAAGTAGTTTCAAATTGTATTTATAATGAGATGCAAGTGAATAATTACCAATGATTTATTGAAAAGAAATATTAGCCTTTTGTGATTTCACGCTTGTGTGTTGAATGTAAATCTAGCCCGGTGCACTTTATCCTGGCATAATTTAGTGCCAGGGTCTATGATATTGAGAAATAGCCATGGTAATCCGTTGCTATTTTCTAAATGATAATAGTTTCCGATTTTGTTTTAATTATATAGCCTACAATTCAATAGGCTGAATTGTTTTTGTGTTTTCACTCCTTAGGCTTTTTTCCTTTCTTTTCTGTGTTTTCTTTCCTTAGGCTGGTTGAGTATCTGGAGTATAAGCATTTGTGGGTTTGATAATAGTCGCTAAATGGCCAGGAAAAATTATATTTCTTCTGAAACTCATTAGTTTATTCTTGTTCTAAAAAGTAATAATAATTAATTGTATTTCGTTTTAGTGCTTTTCTCAGGACTCAAAGCACTTTACAAATTGGTTGGCAATTAAAGACAACAAATGAACAGACAGCTATCACTCACAACAATCAGTCTGGGTGATTCCAGAGCAGCCAGTTTGCACCAGACTTTCTCAGACTTGCTCACCCAACATATTGCAATAGACTGTTTTTGATAGTGGACAGAAACCAGAGCACCCAGTGGAAACCCACACACACAGGGGGAGCACATACAAACTCCACACAGAACGGCCCTTGTGTCAGCCGGGGTACGAACCAAGGATCTTCTTGCTGTGAGGCGGCAGTGCTAACCACTGAGTCATCGTGCTGCCTGAAGTGAAGGCTTTTCCATGTGTGAGATTAACAATAAACTGGGGATCTAATATGGTGTGTACTACTCCACAGAACAGCGCAAACTAGCTCTAACCAAAATAGGAAGAGAAGTGGAAGGCCCGGTGCATAACTGAGCAAGAGGACAAGTGTGTACTACTCCAATCGCAGAACAACGCAACCTAGCTCTAACCAAAATAGAAAGAGAAGTGGAAGGCCCTGGTGCATAACTGAGCAAGAGGCCAAGTACATCAGTCTTTAGTTTGAGAAACAGACACCTGACAGGTTCTCCACTGGCAGCTTCATTAAATGGTTCCCGCAAAACACCAGTCTCAACGTCAACAGCAAAGAGGCGACTCCTGGATGCAGGCCTATTAGGCAGAGTAGCAAAGAAAAAGCCATATCTGAGACTGGCCAATGAAAGGAAAATATTAAGATGGGCAAAAGAACACACATTTGACACAGGAAGAATGGAAAAAAAGTGTAATGGAAATAAAAACGTACGTTTGAGGTGTTTTTATCATACAGAAGAACGTTGGTGGACAAAAAAAACTAGAAAATGCATTTCCACAAGAAAATGCGGATGTGATTGCGTTTCCACCATCAGCGACCAGGCAGTGCGGGTGGCCAGCCCCCTAAAATAACCACTGCAGCACTACTACGTCCTGGGGTATTGGTGGACAGCGCTAAACTGAACACAAGCATAAACGCCCACTTGGGGCCAGTTGCAACATCTGACGACTTCCATTCATATAAATATTGTGAACTATATGTTATATGTAGTCATCTTTAAATTGTATGGGTAATTAGAAGACAGATACAAGTAGAATATATACAAGTTTGGCTGGTCTATGTCAATTAGTCTGTAACAGCAAAATGCAAAAAGTGTTGCAACCGTCCCCAGTCTCCCCTACATCCTCATGTTAGCGCAACCTTCGTTTTAAGGCTTCTGGCCGGCGTATCACACGTGGACAGCGCTGCAGACATAAAATCAGCAGCAGTCTATTGTCTTAAGTGTTATTGCTTGTTCAATACTGATTATTGTGCCATTGAAATACATTTTGAATAATCTTAGAGACTGCGCTACTGCCTGTTTAAATAGCCTACATGTATCAGACACTGTTTATTCTGACACTGCTTTGTCTTCTTTGATTTCGCCGTTTCAATCGTGCTATGGTAACAAATAAAGGAGAGTTTTGCAGCAAGCAATTATTTATGATGCCTTTAAGGGGATAATAGTTAGCTACGCACACTTCAGCTAGATAACGTCCACTTAGATAAATAGAATTCACATGGAGTAAGCAGTAGTATAACCACGGCAAAATGAACTCATTGACGGTAGTCCCACTAGGTCTGGCAAAGCCTGGTATAGCCTAAAACGTCCTAACCTAATGCTCTTTTGCAGTATTATCAGTAAGCTATCATTTATGGAGCCTTGACTTAAGACTAGCTAACGTTTGACTCCATGGAAATAAGTTAACATCCAAATTGTGAAGGTTACCGTTCTCTAAATAAAAAAATAAAAAACTGCGCCGCTGTTGAATGCCTTATGGAAACACTTGATTAGTGTTAACAGCCTCTATCCAATTCAAGTCACCACAATTCTTTTTTAACGTTAAACAAATACAGCTTAACTCAAATTGAGTATGCAGTGTTTTACAATTAGCCCAAGTGCAGGTGAATAACCTTGCTTGATATAGAGCCATGGAGAGCTCCATCGCACACTGGCAATGTAAAAAGCTTTATGAAGAATTTAATCTGCCTTAACTCTCTCTCCCTTTGTGCTCGTCATTGCGGTTATTTGTTATGTTAGTCTCTGTAGTTAAGCGCCTTTGCACAAAGTTTGGAAGTGTCTGTGGCCTTGGAGATACTGCAGCTAAATACACCATAAAAATTATTCACACCGTGGCCGTAGCATAACAAGACTAATCGCATTGTATGGCTAGTTGGTTACTATGGAAAACTATTATCTACAAGCATTTATGTCATTATTATTAGGATATCTTGAAATGCATTATCTCGCAAACGTATACATGCTATGCTAATTATGACTATATTATACTAAGCCTTGAGGGGAGCTGGAATGAAGGACCAAAATTAATCTTATTCCCTTGTGTATACTGCCGTCTAGTGACCGCAATAAAATGTTGGTAACATATACGTGCATACAAGCTAGATAATTAATTTCCTCAGGTAAAAACATAAGTAGCCTACCTCAGTTTTATCATGTAATTTAAGAAATTGTGGGACATCCAAGATGCAAGACAATTTATTTGAAGGGAGGGTGACAATTAGGCTACTGCATGCGTTCCGTACATTAAAAGTAGCGTCAAGTTTATCTAAATGTCTGCACAGCTTATCTATCATGTTCCAAAACCAATCCAAAACGCAAATTCTTTAATTACGTCGTGATTATAATAGTGTTGACTTGCTAATTATTATCTTAGCATGAAGAAAATGGAACTATGACATTTTGGCTAATAAGGTTCTGTTATAATAATTAGCAAAATGGTCACGTTCGCAACGAAAGACAGTATCATTAGTTGTTCCGTCTGTATGGTTTAACAAGCATGCTAGCTAACGTCTATGGGAGGGGCCTTAGCATTGCTCCATATCCAAATTGTGATGGTTCAGAGCTCACTAAATCAAAAGCAAAAATGTTTTATTTAACAGCAGCGCGTATGCATTGTGGGAACCCTTGATAGGTGTTAGCCAGTGTCTTAATTTGGACATTAAGACGATTGTTTTGAAGCATTCCAGAAAGCTATCAGAAGCCAGTCAGTGTCATTCTCATAGCAACTCACTTTAGGCTAGCTAACTGTAGTTCAATTTGCTGTCCAATTTAAGTCACCACAATAATTTTAAACGCTAAACAGGTACAACTTAGCCCACATTCAGTACGCAGCCTCTTGTCAATGTTGTGGTTCATTCCAAGTGCTGGTTGAATCTGGTGAATTACGATTAACTTGGTTTGACTTGCAGAGCTATCGTGAGTCCATGCTACACTGATATATATATGTTAAAGGGGCCCTATTATGCTTTTTGTGTTTTTCCCTTTCCTTTAGGATGTTATATAGCTTTTTGTGCATGTAAAAGGTCTGAAAAGTTACAAAGCCCATAGTCCACGCCAAAGGGAGCTACTCTCTCTCACAGAAAACACTGCTCCTGAACTGCCTGAAATGCCTCGTTTGTAGTCCGGCGTTTTTTTCCGTAACTTATCTACGTCACTAAGTCACACATTTGAATAATGTTTGGCACGCCCTCAACCAGAGCCAGTCAGAGCGCAGGCCACGTGGTTTCACCAGGTCGAGAAAACGCTGTTTTCGTCAGCGCGAAGGCAAGTTCCCTTTGTTTGGCCAGCTGACCTATCACAGCACACTGGGCTCCCCGGGAGGGGCCTTAAAGAGACAGGAGCTACAACGGAGCGTTTCAGACAGAGGGTGAATAGAGGTGCTGCAGATCCAAGCAGTTTGGAAAAAATAAAGTGTTTATTGAACATTAAAACGCATAAACCTATTCTATTAGAACTCCTAAATAATACTTGGGCCACTTTAACCAACATTTTATTTGGGGTCACTAGATCGCAGCATACACAAGCGTATGATTCATCAAGGTCCATCCCATTCATAGTCTATGGGCAAATTAAGCGTGTAAAAGAGGCAATTAAAAATAACTACTTGACAGATTAATTTGCTGTTCACAAGCGCACTCCGTGGCATTCGAACTGACATTTTGGCTTTAGAATGGAAGCGAAATGCTCTAAAGTGCAATCGTAGTTGGCTTCAGAAAAATGGGGCTAATAATAAAGTATAAAGATAATAATAATATGACTTAACGATAACAGTGTATGATTGCGTCATCTGACGCAATCACATAATAATAATAATAATAATAATAATAAAACATAACGATAACAGTATATGATTGCGTCATACGACGCAATCCCATAATAAAACGTAACAATAACAGTATATGATTGCATCATACGACGCAATCACATAATTAAAAGATCCTGGAGGAGTTCTTGACATCTTCTGTAAAACATGGTGGAGGAAATGTGATGGTATGGGGGTGCTTTGTACAGGATAAAAGGGATCTTGAATAAGGAAGGCTATCACTCCATTTTGCAACCCCCATTTTGGAGCCAATTTTCTCCTACAACAGGACAATGACCCAAAGCACAGCTACAGAAAATGCAATAACTATTTCGTGAAAAATCTGTCTATGATGGAAAGGCCAGCGCAGTCACCAGATCTCAACCCTATTAAGTGGTTATGGGAGCAGCTCGATCGTTTGGTACGTAAAAGTGCCCATCAAGCCAATCCAACTTGTGGGAGGTGCTTCAGGAATAATGGGTTCAAATCTCTTTAGATTACCTCCACTAATTGACATCTAGAATGCCAAAGTTACGTAAGGCTGTGAATGCTGCTGCTGGAGGATTATTTGACAAAAGCAAAGTTTAAAGGGCAAAATTATCATAATCAAGTAAAAAGCATTATTTCTAATCATGTCAATGACTTTTCTATTCATTTTGCAACTAATTTGATGAATAAAAGTGTGAGTTTGCATGGAATTGGAAACATGAATATTACTGGGTGACCCCATATATTTGGCGGTAGTGCAGCTTCTTGATATACATATCAGGATGAACATGATGTGTATATATATATTATGTTATACACCGATCAGCCAAAACATGAAAACCACTGACAGGTGAAGTGAATAACGTTTATCATCTTGTTACAAATGGCACCTGTCAAGGGGTGGGATTTATTAGGCAGTGATTGAACAGTCAGTTCTTTTGGGGCTGGGTAGTCGCAGACCCCTGTCCACTGCCAAAAGCAGCTACAATGGGCACGTGAGCATCAGAATTGGACCATGGAGCAATGGAAGCGGGTGACCTGGTCTGATAAATAAATTTTTCTTTTAGCTCATGTGGATGGCTGGGGGCATGTGCGTCGTTTACCTGGGGAAGATTTGGCACCAGGATGCACTATACGCAAGCCGACTGAGGCAGTGTGACACTCGAGGCAATGTTCTACTGGGAAACCTTGCGTCCTGGCATTCATGTGGATGCTACTTTGACACGCACCACCGGCCTAAAAATTGTTGCAGACCAAGTACACCCCTTTATGGCAATGGTATTCCCTGATGGCAGTGGCCTTTTTCAGCCGGATAATGCATCCTGCCACGCTGCAAAAAAAATTCAGGAATGGTTTGAGGAACATGATAAAGAGTTTAAGGTGTTGACGTGATCTCCAAATTGCCCAGATCTCAATCTGATCGAGCATCTGTGGGATGTGCTGGAACAACAAGTCCGATCCTTGGAGGCCTGCACAATATTATGGCTTCTAACGAATGTTAACTTTAACTTACATTAATATCAAATTAATTTCTGATGTCTAAACATGAATAAAATAGATATATCCAAAATTTTATACTAAAGCCAGCAAGCATTCATTAGAAGCCAAAGAGCAAAAAGGTTTTGGGTGAGGACTTCTTTGTTAAAATGCTTCCACAGAAAATGTCTGACATGTGACATGAGCCCCCTTTCCATGGCGTCGGTCACAAGTGACAAGATGATGTTATTAAACATGAACATACAGTACCAGTCAAAAGTTTGGACACGCCTTCTCAATCACTGTTTTCTCTTCATTTTTAATATTTTATACATAGATTTGATGACTTCCGTATAAATCTACTATGAAATAACATGGAATTATATGAATTAGCAAGAGCTCTTTATAAATATTCAAACAGTTTTAAAACGCTATGCAGCACAATTTTCTTTTGCAGGGTTTTATAGCTCCCATTGTGTCTACATTACGCTGATTAGGTTTGAGTTGCCAACCATTAGTCTTTTTTATATTTTATTAAACCAGGGGAAGTTAGCTTAGAACACACATTCACACTCAGAAGTTACTCAGTGGTAACACTTCCCCTATATAAATTACGACTACCGTTTGGAGATAGAACTGCCTTCCTTCCATCTGCAGTCACTAGCTCCCTACTTTAGCCACAAGGCAAATGCTTGAATCAAATCTTTCTTAATTTTACTATAGCGGATTATGTTCATTTTTATCTTAAACTGGCCCAGTCTTGGACATTATGCCTAATTCTACTATCATCAAATCAGACACATTAAAACACTGGCTGGAACATTTGATTTACTTTGAAAAGGTTTTAACAAAGTTGAATGGAAGGTTCATATGTAAAATGTTCAATGTAGGTTTAAATTCAAATTACCAAAAAAAAGGACAATTGAAATTGCTGACTTTACACCACGTACCTTTTTGTTTCTTGAGCTGAGGAAGGCTACTGATAGTGGTCGCATGGATAATCTCCACCACTATCTGATATCTGGAAGGAAAGAAAGAAATAATGAAAGAAAGAAAGAGTAACAAATATATAGGCGGTTTGAAATAACTGTATGAGTGTGTAATAAGATTGGCAGGTATTACAGAGGTGCATCCAAACAGGTATGAATACATCACTTCTCAAAATGACTTGATTAATGAGATTTGGTTAGAAAAACGCAAGTGCAGTAATGTAATGCAATTTCTGGTAAGGAAAATGTAGACATTATAAAAGCATAACAAAAGCAAATATAACTGCAAGCAGTGATAGCGGTGGCCGGCTATGAAAAAATTATTACAGGAAAAAAAGAATATTAAGAAAAAAAGAAAGAAAAATTGCAGAAAAGAAAGAAAGAAAGAAAGAAAGAAAGAGAAAAAAGGACAAATCCGGTAGGAATGGGCATAGAACTCTCTGCAAATGGAGGAGGTTGCACACCTACCAACCTACATAACCTTCAATAATCAAGATAGCAAAATTATACTGTTAAAGTACTGTGTCTTAAGAGGTTTTTTGTCATTTAGTTCTAAGGCCTCAAGTAGTTCACATAAACTGACTTGAATGGGTAGACCCAATAATAAGATTGAACAGCATCAGTGACTTGGGTAAGTTCAATAGAGACCCAACTTTGTTCACCTATTCATTTACTGTCATACCAGCAAACAGGACGCGTACAGAACAGAGGAGACATGCTCTAAGCTTATTCACAGACACACCATACACAGTCACGGTGTCACATCTAACAAAAGTACAACCCGATATCTGCGTTTACAGCACTTCATAACTCTTTGCATAAACATGAAAAAACATAACAAGGAAGCATAAACATAACAAGGAAACATTAAGAGCGCTGTCAACAACAATAAAAATAGTTACTAGCCCGGCATGCTGGGAGTTACACCCCACGCTACAATACGTCATGTTTCTTCAAGTACAAAGATGTCTGCCTTGCGCGGTTGTGACCCTCGGCTCCAAAATAAATTTTGCAATCCAGCTAAGCACAAATCCAAGAACGTATAAACCTCTCTTTGTCTGATACGACAATTATCTGCTTTGCAATGTCGATTTGACACCCCGTCCCATAATCGTTATAAAAGGCTAAAGATTTCCACAGTAACATCGATACTGCTGGAACATCATACAACAAATGACAAAGTGAATGTACAGTAGTGTTTACAGTAATATATTTTGATGTGCTGTGGACTCAGTTTTTGAGAAATCAACAAGATATTCAATACAGTTAATGAGAGTGGGAAGATGATATCCTGAAACGTTGATGTGATTTAGATTTATGGTTTTGGACTTATCCACTGTAGACCACCAGTTTTTGAAAAAAAACTGAGTGATGGACTTCATAATTTGTAATGGGTGTCAGCATATGAAAGTTTTATCTCACTGCAAAGGACAAGTTCTGAAATTTTCAGAGCTGTAACCCTAACGGTCTATTTTTTCTGATTTTTTTAACACATGGAACTTTGGACTGCTGCTATAGCGCCACCAACAGGAACAATGAGACGGCATGGCATGGGTTGTAGTTTTGAGAGGACATGGACATGTGTGCCAAATTTGGTGCATTTTTAACCATGGGAAGTAGGATTTTTGGGGGAATAATAATAATACTAACGATTACAATAGTTGCCCGGCTGTACCAGCCGGCCACCTAAAAATTCATAATATTCCTAAATTAGATTGCCCAACTTTAGGACACCACGAAGTAGCTTAAATGTTATACTTAATGGTTTTCATAATAACTATCAAAAGTTAAAGTCCCCCTCCAGTAATTTTTTTTCTTCATATTTATTTAACTTTTATTAAGAACAAGCAGAGACCAGAGGTAAGCATACAACTTAGGAAATGGTACAAAAAGTGCAATACAAAATCAAACACATTTATGTTGTAGTAACGGCACATTAAATAAAATTAAAATAGCGTACGAAATGTCAAGCACATACAATACCTATTATACTTTCTCACACACTCACAAATGCCTCGACAATGTCACAAGCACACCGTTACCTCTGAATACAATCAATTGTCACGTTGTCACCTTGACAACAAAATATGTAATAGATATGTCAAAATGAAGAGTAAACTAAAGATTCATAAATAAATAAAACAAAAAATCTACACGTAAATGCAATTATAAAATGTACCATATACAAAATATGTACAACATACATATATGACATAACAACAACTAACCAGAACGTAAAGAAACTAAAAATTACGCATTATGGATAAGTAAACAAATAAAATGAAATAAACATAATAATAATTACAAAAGCTTCCTGTTACCGCCACTAACCTACTATGTCCCTGCCACTGACATATGATTACACACAGAAAGGGTACTTTAGCTTGGACTACAGACTACTTGTAATTTCAAATAACAACACAAAATACCTATTTCTTACAACCCCACGGCAATGGGAATTACATCAGAGACCCTCCAGAGGATGCCCTTCATTTATCACACCATCAGAGGCTGCCAGATCTTATAAAAGGTTCTTGAACTTTTCTTGATAGAATAACGCAATTCTTCAAAGTGCAAAACCGCACCAAGTTACCTCAACCACATCTCAAATGTTGGAACAGATGACAGCTTCCACATCTGTAATATGATTCGCTTGGCTGGCACCAAAGAGAGAGAGACTGCTTGTGTTGTATACTTATCGCAGTTTTCAATGATTCCCAAAATGCCAACACAAGGATCTGGATCCCATTTTGCTGAATAAACTCTCGATAGAAAATCAAAAATGTTCCCCCAGAATGGCCGTATCTTGTGACAGGACCAGAAAGCATGAAATAATGTGTCTTCCACTATTTTGCATCTATCGCAAAGAGGGGAGATATCAGGAAAAATCCTATGTAACCGGGTTTTAGAATAGTGTAGCCGATGAATTACCTTGAACTGTATTAAATTGTGCCTTACGTTGATAGAACATTTGTGTATATTCACAAGGCTTTCCTCCCACAGATCCATGTAAATCACTAATCCCATTTTCTTCTCCCATTCAAGTTTAATTTTGATTGTGTTTGAATCTATCCTATCTAGCAATACTTTGTAAAAAAAAAAAGAAACCGCTTTAACATCTAGCTTATGATACAAATTAATTTCTTCAAGTGCTGGAGATAATTGAATATATTCAAAATCGGCAATGTGTGTTCTCGTAAAGTTTCTAATTTGCAAGTACCGAAAGAAATCGGAGGCCGATATGTATATTTTTGTTTAAGCTGTTCAAATCAATCAAATTTCTGATCTAAATCCCTTAACTTAACTAACCCCTTATGTTTCCAATGCGAGAGGGCATCATTAAGAGCTGGGAGGAAGGCGTGATTATTACATATTGGACTGTCTAGATATGTATCTGGGGCTTTTAAATGGTTTTTTATCTGTTTCCATATTCTAAGGGAGTTGGCCATGACTATGTTATCACTAAACAGTCTCCTGTTTTTCTTAAATGGGCTGTTGAGTAGGGCTGGTAGTGAAGATCCTACACAAGACGCCTGTTCAATCTTTAGCCATTCAGGAGAATCAGTACTGTCTTCTGGAATGCCTTGCATCCACCATGAGAGGATGGTAAGATTTGCCGCCCAATAGTAACATTTAAAATCTGGGAGCCCAAATCCCCCCTCCCTCTTTGGCTTGCATAAGTGTTTTTTAGAGATCCTGACAGCTTTGTTGTCCCAGACAAAGGAACTTAGAATGGAATCCAAATGTCTGAAAAAATGTTGGGGTATAAAAGAAGGAATGGACTGAAATATGTATAAAAACCTAGGAAGAACCACCATTTTTATTGCATTAATTCTACCAGCTAACGACATGGGTAGGGTCTTCCAAAACTCAATGTTGCCCCTCAATTGATCCATCTTATTTTGCCAATTTACCCTTAGGCATCAAATTTTTTTGTAACTGTGATTCCCAGATATTTAAATTGCTTGTGTGCCAATTTGAACCGAGAAGACTTTAAAAACCGTTTTTCAATTTTAGCTGTGATTGGCATTAACTCACTCTTTTCCCAATTAATCGTGAACCCCGATAGGGAGCCAAAAGTTTAAAGAAGAATGAGGAGAGGAGGGATGGAGTGTTCTGGGTTGGATATAAACAAAAGGACATCATCAGCATACATAGACAAGTGGTGAGGTTGACCTTTAAAATAAATGGGATTAATGTCTTTGTGCTGTCTAATGCTCGCAGCCAGTGGTTCCATGGCTAGTGCAAATAAAAACGGAGAAAGCGGACAACCCTGGCGTGTCCCTCTTAGTAGAAGACAAGAAAAAAAAGAAATATCCGAATTTGTGATAACTGAAGCCTCTGGCGCAGAATAAATGGTCTCAATCCAATTAATGAATTTAGGGCCGAAAGCAAATTTTCTAAGGACTGCAAACATATAAGGCCATTCAATCTGGTCGAATGCGCGTTGAGCGTCAAGTGAAATAATACATGCCTCAGCCTCCAGATCATTGTACAATAAGTTATAAAGGCGTCTCAAATTAAAATAGATGTGTCTACCAGGCATGAAGCCAGACTGATCCTTATGCACAATAGAGCAAATATGCTTCTTAAGTCTGTTTGCTAGAATTTTACTGACAAGCTTCGTTTCTATAGGAATGAGTGAAATTGGCCGATAGGATGAAACTTTAATTTTGTCACGACCAGGTTTTGGAATCATCGCAATATTCGCCTTATTCAGAGTTGGGGGAAACTTAGACGAGGCAGCTGAGCACCGAATCATACGGAAAAGAAGCGGGGACGAAACTGTCTTAAACTGCTTGTTAAAGTCGGCACTAAACCCGTCTGGGCCAGCAGCTTTATTGGGGGAAAATTGAGATTTTGTCTCCTCTATCTCCTGCAAGGTGATCTCCTCTTCCAAAACACCAATCGCATCACCTTCCAGCTTGGGTAACTCTATATCATTCAGGAATTGCTCAATATGGCTAGGACTGGGAGTACACACAGACTTGTCCACCAGTTTGTAAAAGTTGGCAAAGGCGTCATTTATCTCTTTGGGGTCTGTAACAAGGTCTCCACCCTCCAGCTGCACTCTAACATGAATTTGTTTCAGCTGCCGAGCTAGCAGTTTATGAGGTTTGTCACCCAATTCGAACTGCTTTTGTTTTATCTGATTAAGTGCTTTAGATATCTTCTTAGAGAGGATAGATTTGTATTCACATCTTAATTCAACCAAATTCTTAAGCGTGTCATCATCTTTAGTTGACCTATAATGTGTTTCCAGCTCACTGAGAGACTTATCAATCTCCTCCAATCTGACCCTCTCTCTTTTATTCTTTGCAACTTGAAAAGATATTATATATCCCCTTATCACTGCTTTCAGTGACTCCCAAAGAGTGGAATCATCCACATCGCCTTTGTCATTATTCCCAAGGAATGTAGCAATTTTCTCTGGAAGATACAGACAAAATCCACCATCGTCCAATAAGGTATTGTCAAAGCGCCAGTTATATCGTTTTGTTCCCACGTTTAACCTCAGTTCAAGAGAAACAGGGGCATGATCAGACAACAGGATGTTGTGATAATCTGAGGAAACCACAGAGGGTAAAAGTTTAAAGTCCATAATAAAAAAGTCCAATCTAGAATATGACTTGTGGACATTAGAATAAAAGGAATAGTCTATATTAGTAGGATGAAGGACCCTCCAAATATCCACCAGGTTTAATTTCTTCATACAATTATCAATTGTCAGCGAGGCTTTATAGGTAGTCTTACAAAACAGTTGAGTGTCCAAAGTTGTGTCCAGTACACAATTGAAGTCACCAGCTATTATGACATTGGAATTAGGGAAATCAGGTATGACCTTAAATAGAGACTGGAAAAGGTAGGGTCATCGAAATTAGGGCCATATGCATTAACTAAGGTAATTGAGACCGAATTTACTGTTCCTATTAGTCTAAGAAATCTACCGTTCCTATCCTGACTAACATTTTCCTCTATAAAAGGTATATTATTCCTTATTATAATTGCCACTCCTCTCGACTTAGTAGAAAAATTTGAATGATAAACCTTTGCCGCCTAGTGAGGTTTAATACTAAACCTAGTAGTATGTTTTATGTGTGTCTCCTGGAGGACAATTATGTTAGCCTTCAATTTTTTAAGGTGAGCATAGACCTTTCCCCTCTTGCTCTGATTATTCATACCACGTACGTTCCAGGTAAGAAAACGTATTTCCCCATTGCCATGTGTATGATTTACATTAGTAGCCATGTACAGCTGATTAAAAAATGAGTATTAATCTCCATGTAGGCCTTCTTTTGCACAAATGATAAGAACCTTTCCAAAACAAGTAAAGATGGACAATAACCATTTGATGCCCATCTAACCGAACTGTGTACATTTTAAACCCCTCCCCCTCCCTCTTCCCCATACTCGTCTCTCTCAAAGGAGAAGACCGCCCCTCCCAAAACCAGCAAACGCAAGCATCACCCAAAACCATCTCCCTGCTGCGTAACATTCCGTACTCCTTTCAAAGCGCTGCTCCTTTACTTTTTTCATACATCAATCAGTTACTCGACACTAAACCTACAAACTGGCAATTGGTTGTTTTGAAAAAAAAAAATAAAAAAAAAAAATATATATATATATATATATATATATACATTATAAATAAATGATAGAAAAATAATAATAAGCAGCTTTCAATCTACTTGAATAAGCCGGTAAACGAAAGCCTATACCTCCCCATCGTAGATCTACTTGGCTACGCCATGCCGACGTAAGCCTACAGCCCTTGTGTTCAAACGCCCATCTAACAAACACAACTGAGAAAGATGACTTAAGGCACTCGCCCATGTTACAGTAATACCATTCAACAAACAGATCGCTAAAAAAGGCCTAGTCGGGCTGTTAGATTTAGGGGAAATCGTTAGACTAACACCCTGATGACTGAACTAACACAGGCTATAGGTCGCGTGCAAGCCTACAACATATTGATATCATAAAATAAACATAAGACTACACTTGAGCATAATTATGTAATAGTTAGCCTAATACTTAAACTATTTTCCATTCACTCGGAAAACATAAAGCAACACATAAACGTCCAAATATGGTTGGTCTATTAGAACAACATAGGCTTTACAATTACCCCGTATCTTGTAAATTCCTACTCAGTCTATGAAAGCTGCCATATCGCCTCATTTTTTACCCCACCAGCCAGTCTTTTACCGTCCCTGCCAAGTAAGACTCGGCTGCCTTCGGTGAATCAAAAATCATTGTCTCATTGCCTTCCACCGTAACCAGAAACCTAGCCGGGTGTCGAAAGCCGCACCTCACTTTGCGCTCCCTGCATTTCTTCCTGATAGGATCAAATTGTCTCTGTAGCTTGAGAACCTCGGCAGCGAGATCGGGGTAAATGTACACACGTTTACCATTGTACATTAAAGCGCTCTGCCTCGCCAAGCGCTGTATAAGTTCCTTGTCTTGGAAATTGTGAAGACGCGCAATGAAAGCCCGTGAGCGACCCTCTCTCAGCGGCTGCAAGGTTCTGTGTGCCCAGTCAACTTTAATGGGTTTAGCAAAGTTTCCCTTGCCTAGTTACTTCGGCAATAAACTTGCTACAAAAGATGTTGGCTGGCC
The DNA here is from genome assembly GCA_026901105.3 of Galaxias olidus. Classification (NCBI taxonomy): domain Eukaryota; kingdom Metazoa; phylum Chordata; class Actinopteri; order Galaxiiformes; family Galaxiidae; genus Galaxias; species Galaxias olidus. The sequence goes on along the minus strand of JAPMUY010000293.1, from coordinate 50,088 downwards.
TTTTTCTTCCTGCTCGGGGATACCAATTCTACGAATATTTTGGCGTCTAGACCGCGATTCCAAATCGCAAGTCTTATCCCGGAGTTGACTGCACTCTGCAGCGAGGTCAAAACAACGGCGTTCGAGAGCCAGAATGCGGCGGCTTTCATGATCTGTCACGGCACCTTCCGTTACTACCATACGAGCACTAATATTGACCAATGTATTTTGCAGTTTAGAAAGAGTAGTCGTAATAGAGTCAAATTGTTGGCCAAGTGAATTTTTTAGGCTAGAGATCGCTTCCAAGATATCTGCCATAGTTGGTGAAGGCCTATCACCCGTTGCATTGCTCGCCATTTTGTCCATCGCATCAAGTTTTAACATTTCGTCTTTAAAACTAGATTTCTCCACTTTCTTCTCTTTTACCGATTTTCTAGAGGTCATTGTAGTATAGCAGGGACGATTTGCTAGGTAAGCTTTGTCTGAAAGTGTCCTCAAAATACCATATTAAATTCAAAAGTTTAAGGAGCACACGAAGACCCAACTACTCCATTCGAGACCGGAACCGGACTCAGTTTTAGATCCTTTACGACGTTCGGGATTCTTTTGTTTCTCACATCGGAATCAGACATCGCTATATGCGTTGTTGGTGAGAACCAAAAATGTGCACAACACAAGTCAGAGCACGCACGGGCATGTGTGGGATGGGCCTTTGAGAGGGATAGGAGGGACCAAAGAGTCAGGAGGTGGCTTTTTTGAGTGTTGTGATTCAAATTCTTGCAATTTTTTCCCCAATTCTCTAGAACTACAAACTACACCTTTAAGAGACGCGTTTCCTCAGGCAAACACAAGCTAAGGTCGGAGAACAAAAAATGGCTGACCTCCCACAGGACCGTGTCTCGCCTGATTTACCCCCTTTCACACATGTTGGCATTGATTATTTTGGACCAATAGAGGTGAAGCAAGGTCGTGCTAGTGTGAAACGATATGGTGTAATATTTACTTGCCAAGTGAGTAGAGCCATCCATTTGGAAGTGGCAAGCTACTTGGATACGGACTCTTGCATCAATGCCCTACGTAGAGTTATATGCCGTAGAGGACAGGTGACTAGCATCCGTACAGACAATGGTACTAACATTGTAGGAGCACAGACAGAGCAAGGAAAAGCTCTGAAGGAGCTGGATCACAAAATAATCCAAAACACATTACTCAACAGTAGAGTGAAATGGACATTCAATGCCCATTCTGCGGCCCACTACGGTGGAGTATGGGAGAGGCTGATTCGACTGGTTAAAAAGATACTTTGCTCATTCTTGAAGGAGCAAACAGTTGATGATGAGACCCTACAAACCGCCCTGTGTGAAGTCAAGGCCATCATGAAGGACAGACCAATAACAACTGTGTCAGGTGACCCTAATGGCCTAGAGCCCCTCACACCAAACCACCCACTGCAATTAAGCACCAAACCGGTCATGCCACAAGGAATGTTTGAAAAGAGAGACCACTGCTCTCGGAGGAGATGGAGGCAGGCACAATACCTGGCAGACCTCTTCTGGAGGAGGTGGATAAGAGAATATCTCCCACTAATGCAGCAATGCCGCAAGTGGAATAACCAGAAACGTAACCTGCAGCCTGACGATATTGTCCTCATTGTGGATGATACTGCGCCGAGGAACTCATGGCTCATGGGCCGTGTACTAAAAACCTTTCTGGGGACCAACGGTCTTGTTCGGAGTGTTCTAATCAAAACCAAAACAAATATCCTGCAGAGACCGGTAGATAAGCTCTGCCTGCTCCTAGAAGCACCCAACTGAGCTTAAGAACAATGATGAAGTCCATAACGCACCCCTTTTAAGAAGGAATGTGCAAGAGCCCTATACACACCCCCCTAACCCTTGAACTCTTGCCCCACATACTGTATATACGCTTGAACTTTACTCATGCATTCCACCGATACGAAGATCGGAATAATGAACTTTATACTTTGAACACTGTGTGACATTGATAATGTATACTCCGTATAATTGGTTTTCTTGCTCCATTTCATTATAATTGAATATTTGTTTTATTACTGCATTATCAATTTGGGGCTGGGATGCTGGAGCCATAACAGAGTATTTGTTTACTTTATTTGAAAATAGTTATAATATACAAATAAGGAGCATAATGTCTAAAATTATGTTGTTAAGAATGATATTTCAATGATTTCTATGGTTTAGAATTATAATTTAAACCGATAGAATGCCCCCTTTTGGCATATAGGGGGGGGCTGCAGACCTGGAGCCCAGACAGCCACAGTCCCCTCAGGCAGCCACAGGCCCCATGCCGTTTAGGACACTGACAGATAACCATATGCGGACCTAACGTAAACGTATACATTAAGAACCGTCTGTACAATTAGACAAATTGATTTTACACTTAAAAAAAATTAAAAAGTTAAAGTTATTTAGCTTTACTTTGCGATTGTTTAGTGATTTAAAATATAAACCCATTAAGATATGAGATGAAGTATGCTGCAGCGGTCGATATGTATACATTAATAACCCTCTGTAGACCGTGACGAACTGATCTTATGTTAATAACAGTCTATAGACGTTGACCATTTTTTAAAAACGATATTTAGCTTCACATTGAAATGTTTTTATTTATTTATATATAAACGTTCAATTCAAATATGAGATATGAAGTATGCTTATTAAGATATGAGATATGCTGCACTGATTGTACAATGTAATGAAAAGCACTATTGATGCTATTGCTATTGATTAAAAAGGCTGCCTGAGTGTTTTAGCATATAGTTATTTCCATGTTTTTTTGATACACAGGAGCCAAGTGCAATTGAGTGATCCATGTAGTTTCAGTTGTTCAGAATTTATATACTGTATAAACGTTCAATTCAAATATATACAGTGTAATGATATGCACCATTGATTAAATATCTGCTGTACTCTACTCACTATTGTTTGTCATACATCTACAGAACAGAATTCTACATAGCATTTTATGAAGACAAACAATTCATCCCTTTCTGAAAAAAAAAGGAAAAAAGAAAGAAAGACAACTTCTTCGTGACCTATGAAGTATTTATTAAAACTTTAAACAATGAGAATTGCCTCCTGGCCCTCGCCTCTCTTCTTCAAGAGATGTTTAATTTTTTTTATTAAATTCCTCTTGTTCACGAAAGAAAAAAAATTGAAAGTTGGAAAGAAAATGGTTATTTGTAAATAATGGCAGGTTGTCAATGTTTGATAATTGAGAGAGAGCGAGAGAGAGAGATTTATATACATGAATAGGCCAATTGTAAATTTGTCTTTGGTGTGTACACACATATCCAGCGTGTACTCAAATGATGCTCCAGAATCAATGTGGTATAAGTTTTTATGCGGCGTAAACAGGGTCAGAGGAATGCCTTACCCGAAGAGGCCATCTCATGTATGGGAGCTAGAGACAGATAGCAGAAAATGGAAAATATAAATACATATTAAAAAGGACTGAGGGTTAGAGAGATAGCTAAGGGCAGAGGGGGTTGTATAGGTCTATGTAGGCCTACATTGGATAGGTCTAATGTATATCGACTAAATAAACTAAATATTTAGCTAACAACATGTAGGACTGTAGATTTCGCTCCCAAAACTGACTAAGAATTTACAAATTGTTAACATATTCAGTTAACAATATCGATGACTTCAGCTAAAATAAACTTTTCATGCCCACAAATGATTAAAGTTGGTAACTTGGTTAACTCGGCTAATACTGCGTTGGAGATAACGCAACTAAAAACGTTGATATCACAGTATATCGAAATAAATTGATATCAACCCTAAGCGAGTTTCTTAAAATAACCCATAATAACATTATGGGACTGCTGAACAATAATTTTAATAAATACATTTTTAGGAATTAGCATACTTCTAACTTGTGTAGCGTGTGTTTCTTCTTCTTCGTCTTCTTTTTGGTTCTTTAGTGGCGGTTGGCAAACCAGTTTAAGGTGAATTACCGCCACCAATTGGACGATAACTATACTACAGGGTCCTCAAACTGCCTGGGAACTGTGGCTGCCTGAGGGGACTGTGGTTGTCAGGGCTCCAGGTCTGCAGCCTCCCCCTTCTCCTTTTGGCCACTGCTGCATTTACAAAGAAACGTGCATAATTTGCGTCAGGTGGCGGCAGCTGCGAGTCCTTGTTTAGATGGGGAAGCGGAAAAGTTTTTTGACCACACCACGCCACAAACATATACACAAGCAGCGCGCTTAGACCAAGGGTTTTGTTTTGTTTATTAGGTACAAGTGTAACCAGCGCATAAACAACTTTGTTTAATGTAAATGGAGAAATAAATCGCATTTGTTTCAACGATACCTTGGATGTCCGCGAATGCTTATTGACACGTCAGGAACCCCGCTCGAACTTGGACAGTGCCTACCAGGAAAAAAAAAAGCCACAATAACCGGACAGGTCAGACACCAATCAACAATTAACTGGAACAAAAATAAATATCATACCTATGTATAGTAGAGGAGCCAAGTGGTTTGATTGATTGGATTCAATAACTTTGAGTATGTATTATATATACAAATAGATATGTTCAAACAATAATAGTTTTTCCACACCGTAGCGTATGCATTTTAAGAGTGTGAGTACAGTATTAATGTTTGTGTTGAGTGCAATTTTGCTATGTGCTATGTTAAATATGTATTGCCGTTCACTGACTTCATTACGACAAACAAACAGCAACGTTGTATTGAAGGAGGCACGCGCAGTTTGTTTGCCGTGAAGCTGTGATACTTTCTACAGGACATGTTTGGTAGGATATGCAGTATTTTCTGTAGGAACATAATTGTTTATCACAAAAGAGCCTAATGCAAGGATCTATGCGCAGTCTGTGCTGCAAAGACACGATATGTCAGACTGACATCTTGTCAAATAGGGGAATCCACGAAATAATGTAATGTTTCCGTGGAGATGGAGAGGGTTGTCATGGATCTTTGTGGACCATGCAACAATCCATTTTTTGATTGGACCCAATGAGACAGATTATGGTCTGTAGCTGTCTCCGTGGTTACGTCACCCTCATTGATCACACCCTCCTCAGTATGTCGCTGGGACACAGTCAACACTCTCCCCACCTCTCCTAATTAATGTTGGCAATGTCAGCCCCGTTTTAATTGAGATACTTTCTCAAAGTTAGGAGGGGCCGGGGGGAGATTGCGACGGGGAAGTTGGGGATATTGAGACGGGGTATTGAGGGAGACTTGGGGGGCTGGATGCTGTTAAAACAAAGGGAAGATAGAAGCATTAACAAGATTACGCGGGTGGAGAGAGACGCTGGATCATTTCAGAGAGTTTCCAGAAAAACAAGGGGCCCGGCGCATGAATAAATTATCCACACTGCCAAATGAAAAATGCAACATTTACAGAGATAATGTACTTTGTCCAGAGATATGGTTAGGGCTGCCCCTGACTTGATTCACAGCCAGATTCTCTCTCTCTCTCTCTCACTCACACACACACACACACACACACACAAACTGACTGACAAACTCAGACTTTTCTGGCTCATTCTTTCTCCGCAGAGCAGCAAAAAAAAAGGCTATTTCCTGTTTCGAAAAACGTATAATTATGTTTGCTGTGCTCAATATAGTCCTCAAGTCGCCCGTGGTCTCCTAATAGGACAGTAATTGCGCTCATTTCCCAGAGGAGGCCTTCATGCACCCATACCGTTCCCCAAATGCCAGTCAGGTGACACCTTTTACTTCCTGTAGCCTATTCCTAATCGATAAGTAACCAAGCATCCCTCCAACAACCCCTTTCCTCTACCCCATACCCTTCTAGCATGTCTTCCTTCTTTTCACCTTCCCTCCTTCCTCCACCTTAAATTTTCTTGCTCTCTTTTCTTAATCTTCTAATCCCTCTCTCCTCGTCTCCATGGCTTCTTTCAAGAAAATAAATTGAGGACAGAGCATTCTTCTTCATAAAGGCTAGGGGCGGACGCAACCGAAGGTAAAGAAGTATATAATCTACTCTGTTCTCAAAGAGTCCGTGCTTATGCTGCAGCCGAGACTGTTCCTTTCAAGTGGCCTTGACTTGAGTAGCCATGAATACCAAAGAGCTCTTGCTGGACTTAAGTGGCATTACGCCTTGAAACTCCAAGAAGCCCCCCGGACGTCCTTGAAGAAACAATCTGACACGACCACGGCGAGTTCTCTGTCTCCCCCGATACCTTTACACATAAACACACAAACAAACAAACAGACACACACATACATTCTCGTGACTATTTATTTTGTTAAGTATATTATTCCCACACTGTGTTATATTTAGCCCACATGCACTGGTCTCCATATGTTTTTCTTTGTGGAAATGTGAACAATCAGAGATGAAAAGATATAAGATGGAGGCCTACAACTTCTTCTAAGCCTTGTTTTGTGCGCAACATTTTAGTAAGATATAATATTTATAGTTATTGGGACTTAAGAAGAACTTTAACAGAAAGAAATTGTTTTGTCATCCTTCTGCTTACGATGGATGGAGGCTGACGGCTAGTCTTTCATTGACTTTGTTGCCATGAGATGCTAAACTTTTCAATCTTTTCTTGGTGGAATGCCTTATCTCTTAGCAACAGTGACCGTTCTCCAACTCGCAAAGGAAAAACAAAGTCATGTGAAATAGAAAAACATGAAAGAAGAGAAATAGGTCTGAAGGTTCTCTAAGAGCCTCCCTCTGTTATATAGATGATACTGCAGCTCAAAATTAAACAGTGTGTCCTCATCTGCCCCCGCCTTTCAAGTGTATTAGGCTGTGCAAAGTTCATTGACTCACAACAGAGGAGGCTACTTGACAGTGAATAGAGAAGCCTTTATCATATTTTTCCTGAAAGCATGGCTCGTGCCATTCCACGGTGTAGATGTTTGAGGGCGGAGTGACGGGGCGAGGGGGGAGTGGTGGTGGTTACTGCGGATGTTTCAAGTTAATTACCAGATTGGGCACTGCATTGCTCTAATGGGACGTTGGGATTGCACTCGTTTCAGTCTGGCGATTCATCGTCGAATTTTATGAGGGTATTCAGTTCTGTGATGCGTACTTCTGTTCTGTTCAGTAGTCTTAATGGTTTCTCTCGCAAGAACACAGCTAATGTTGCAGGAGTGGGCGGAGGAGGATAGATGTTGCAATATGTTGCGCGAGTCGAGCGAATGCAGTCGGCGGTACCATCAGCACTGAGTTTTTGTTCGGAGCTTAATGACTTCGCCCTAGAATTTCGACCTTTTTTTATTTTCCACTGAGCTATGCAACTTAGCACACTGCACACTGCACACTGCTCCGCTAAGGCGTACATGAGAACAGTATGTAGGCCAGCATTGCCTCCTGGCCATACATTATGAGCAGGAACCGGGTGTTGTACAGGCATAACCCAGAAACAATGTCGCTAACACACACACACACACACACACACACACACACACACACACACACACACACACACACACACACACACACACACACACACACACACACACACACACAATGTGCCATGTCAGCAACATCACCATCGCTCCCGGAAAGCAAAAGGAAGAAGTTGGCTAGACACGGCCTGCGATGTCTTACTGTGTGGCTAAGAATAGCCCTCTGCCATAGATCACTGCTAGCTACGGAGCTAATGCAGCTGTTTCCCCCGGGCTGTTCACTCTTTGACCCCATATCATCCATTAACAATCTCAATTCATCATCATCTAGTCTAGCGTTTTTTAGTCCTGTATGTTCCAGTATAGCATATTGGCACAATGCTCGAACCATACATTACTCAACTTTAATGCGATAAACTTGACAGTTTCTTTTAGAAGCTTTACTTAACCAAACTTTGTCAGGTGGTGTTTGTTTGTATGGCGTGCTGCAGTACTGAGCAGATGGTGCACTTGTGAAGCATCTCTATAACATATGTAACATAACATTTCTATGCTGGGCTACGGCCTGTGCTGTTGAGTTGTCCATAGAAAAGTGGCTAATGACTAATCAGAATCTTTTTACTTACCTGATTGAAGATGCTCAGGTCGTATTGCTTATTGCAGGATTTCAAGTGGTAGAGACCACTTCAACGCATTTTTTCATGTAAAACAATTAGGAGCGGGGTGTTTTTTTTTTTTTTTTGCAGAGCTATAGAGTATGAGTTAACTAACTCTTGAGTTTTAAATGAAAGTTAACATAATGTTGACTAGACATACTTTCCGCTCATTGTGTCAGATTTTTAACCATTTGATGTTGTTTTATTCTGAAACCACCAAGGGCGTAGCACCCTATGTGCCCTGCTCCTCATACATGAATAACCATATGCTGAACTACTCCCATCGCTTTGGGAGTGTCCTTATCTGGGCGCATTGAACGCTGCTTAAATGTTGTCCTGATATTAGCAAGCGCACAGGCTGACAGCTGTGTCTGTGCGTTGGGGTGGTGAAGATAAGGAAGGGAAGGGATGTTTCTTGCAGCTTTGGGAGATATCGGGCCTGTCAAGTGTCTATCTTTATGGGGTTTAACATGCCTTGGAACGTGGATGGCATGAGAAAAGAAAGAATTCTGCCATATATGAGAAGGGTGGCACAGTAACATAAATTAGCGTGGATATGCTAATGGGGGATTGAGTGGAAGAGGGGACAAAAGGGGGAAGTGTTGTGCCTGCGCCGTGGTATCGATACAATGCAGGATTCTGCACGCTCGTCTTTTCTCCTACTCAGTGACCCATGCCGCTATCCTTTACATGAAATATGAACGCGTAAACATGTTTTCAGATCTGCATCGCCAAAACACCTCTGTGCGCAATGACGCGTTAGAAATGTACACGGTGTCATCGTTTCTTTTCTCCGCTTCGGAGGCATTCATACGGGGTGCAATAACATTTCGGAGAGAGGTTTGTTTTTATATATCAATGCATTTTCACCTCAATGGAGCATGTCTGGTTTGATATTGTGCCTGGCTCTTCATCGAGGCAAACAGATGGAGTAGAGTAAAATATACGCCTCGGCAAGAGTTTTAACCAGCTAGAATATCTTTAAAATGTGGTCTCGCAACATTAGAGTTTATTAGACATCGCAGCCTTTCTCATCGTGAAGCTTCTGATGCGCACACACGCGCGCACACACACGCGCGCGCGCGCGCGCGCACACACACACTCACAAAGACATCATCTCGCCGTTGCACCATGTCTTCGTCCCCCATATGTTCAATGTTCGATTGTTTTTCCTGGCCACATCACAACCCTGACAGGGGCCACAGTTATCTGGCCAGAAAATGTACAGTCTCAGAGAACATGCCTATCAAGTCTGAGAATCCGAGAGAGACTCACGAGTAACAGAGCACACTGTAGTAATAATGAATAGAAATAATGTGCATCAGTGAATAAGACGGGTAAGACACTCACAGTGGCATACAAAATGGAGTCGCTATTGGTATATTTACTCTTCTTTAGATTCTAGCTTAGTTACAGTATAGCTTTACTCAAAAAGATCAGGAGTTGTTTAGTCTCAGTGATATCTTTCTGTGCTTGGGGTTCGAATGAAAGTTTGACTTCATGTAATGATGAATTTTGCTTTATCAGAGTGTCATTAGACCAGTGAACTACACTACTGTTTAATTAGGTTTTGACCTGTCTTGTGAGCCTTTTCAAGAGGTATGGATCGCTTGTCATGATGTCAAGCAGATGTTGTTTGCACCACACTTAAGCCTCAAGTCTCTCTTTCCTGCTTGCTCTTTCTGACTATAGCATATCCTACTGCTAGAAACTTCCATGGGTTGCCATGATCTGAGCTCAGATAGCGGTGTGTTAACCCTTCAATTGAGTTGTCTGCTTATTCCTCGGCTTGCATCACTTAATAAAAAAGCTTGTTTCTTGTTTTCAGATTTAGAAGATGAAAAATACATTTGACATTGGGGACTGTTACCTTGACAACCGTGTTTAATGATATCTCATTAAAGGGAAATGTAGAGTGATATTTCTTCAAGTTAATCAAAGCATTCATTAAAAGATAAAAACCTCTGAACATTAATGGCAGCTTTTCGAAACGTCTTATTTCTTCACATTTCTTCAAACCTATAGGATGTGAGTGTGGTAATCTAGTGGCACTATGTTTCCCATCTTATCACATTACAAATGAACACTCGAGATCAGGATAATTGGTTTAATCCACACATTTACATTATAATATGGTTATATTGTGTGTGTTACGTGATTGCTAAGATATATCATCTTTTTTAGTTGTATGTCTTAGCCTGTAGTGCAGCTTGTTTGTTGGCTCAAACAAGGTATTTTTTCTATTCAATTTAGTTAAGTCAAGGGATAAGGTGATTCTAAGGACGCAAATAGAATGGTCCATACACCCTGCGATGACATGGAAAAGAGAAGAAAGTCGCTCTCTGTCGAATTTGAGCCCTCATGTTAATTTATCTTATAGTCAAAAGTGTTTAAGGCGCATGACACTAGGACACGCAGCAAGGCTAGCATTTATTGAAGTTACCTTGATCAAGAAAGCTATCAATCACATTGAAAGGGAACGGTATTGGCTACCCGCTCTATTAAGATTCATTGTCGTTATGACATTGGCAACATTATGAATTATCAGACTCAGACTAGAGACCATTCTCAACCATTACTTTCAACGTGTAAGCCAATTTAACAACACATGGAGTTTGTTGATCAAGATCGCAACTATACGTTTTTATTACCTCTTTTCTTTTTTCACTCAGCGATAGACTAACGGAATGCCACTAGGCTTCAAGTCATGTTATTTCCTTCTACAAAATGCAGGGTACACACAAGCCTCGACAGTGTTGTTAGTGAAGAGACCTTGTGGCTTTTTTTGTTTTGTATCTAACTGCATAGCTGTGTCGTCGTGCCCCTCATTGTCCCGTCCTATCCACTGAGATGACCACTAAGGGATGGCAAAAACATGTGCAGTATGTTCCGTGCAATTTGCCTTCGGTGCAGCGGAATGTCGCGTTTACAAAGGCCTATAAAGAGAGGTGAGAAGATCAATTGAGGGGCCGGTGTTCTGAAATTCTGAGCCTCCCCTCAGAATGGGCCTCCCGGTATCACATATTATCAAATACAGCTGAAATTTTTAAACAAATACAATTGAAAAATGTTGCCTCCCCTCCAAATGGGCTACCTCAATTGAATAGTATGAGGTAGCTCATTCTAAAAGGGAGAAATTACTGCTAAGAATGCGCTACCCTGTGATTTTGAAGTAAATGCATACTTTTGGAACGCATTAAAGCCATGTAGCCCATTTTGACAGGGAGAAATGACTGCTCAGAATGCGCTACCCTGTGTTTTGAAATAAATTAATACTTTTTAACACAGTAAAGCCCAGGTAGCCCATTTTGACAGGGAGAAAATACCACTCAGAATGCGCTACCACATAAATGCTCATGCGCAGTTTGCGAAGGTAGCCCATCCTGAGGGGGAGGCTCAGAATTCCAGAACACCGGTCATGGTGTCGTGAGTGGCAAGTGCCACAGAAGGTCAGGACTCATTCATTTGGCGCATAATGCAGCACAGAAGTCACCGATCCATTTCACATTGAGGTGGGAACAGGTATCAACAAAAAGCGAGTAAAATTTTCCTAAAACGCTTTTAGGAAGCCAAAACTTACGGCAGTTAAAAATATTTTTTTTATCTGTTATTTTGAAAAGGGATTTTAAACGGCCTGTCAGGATTGATGTAGAGCATATGCAAATGCGGTGCAATTGAAAGATCAGGAGCCATTTGTTAAGTATATACATGACTCGTGTCAAGACTTGACACAAGGCTTTTGTCACCCCAAGGAATATTCATAAAATTACCATGTCATTTCCGGACTGCCCATTTAGGCAGCCCACTATAAAAGGTGCTTTTTCCTTTTTTTGTAAGGGATTATTATTCAATGTCGTTTCAGCATAGACGCTTGAGATGTAATACACTCTTTGATACTGTTGCTTTATGAAGGCCGCTTGGCAGTGATGGTGTAAACTGCAAGGTCCTTGTCTTAAGATGGGAAAAAATAAATTACAATAAATAAAGGGGAATAATAAACAAAGGACTTTTTGTTCATAAAGTGTCAGTATAGACCAGTTAAAGCGCTTCCACTGGTGTTGCAAAATAAGTGTCATATCCCTTTCTTACTGTATTTCAAAATGATCCAGATATTTTCTAATAAAGCATTCAATAAAGTTGTTTAAAGTAGCTCTCTTGGAGACTTTTATTTAAAAAAAATGTCGTACTGTAGTAAATGAAAAACAGTAATTTATTGTTATTTAATTCAACCTTTCCGTAAGTGAGTTTGGCTTGGCACAGTCATTTAACATAGTGGAGAGGAGTCTCCTCCCAGCGAAAAGCCCTTCTGTCTCCGCGGTGGGTTTGAAAGGTCACGGGAGCATGGCTATATTTTCACAGCAGTATTCTGGCCTGCGGCATTTCCATCCAGACGCATGAATCCATTCTTTATCTTTTCTAATGAAATTTGCCCCCTCGCTTTATTACATTACTGGCCCTCGCAGCCCTCTCCCGGCCCAGCCTCAGCTGACACCACATTTCAGGTGGGGTTTTATGTTCACAATTATTCTAGTATTAGACCAGTTTACATAGCAACCCTATGAGGGCCCTCGTCTAGCAGTCTTTTTCTTCCAACATCAGACACCACCACTCCAAGTATTATTTCTGAATCACCTCGATCTACGCTTGACTTTGCCCCACAAACTTCTGCCAAGGTTTGCATATGTGTTTTTTTAAAGTTACTAGAGGCAGTTTATCTGTAGGAGAGGATTTTGGCCACCTACCGTTTGCTTAGTGTAATTACTTTCCCTAACCGTCGCAAAGAAGACATGCAGAATGCTCGTGGTCAATGCATATCGCTTGCATGATCATTAACCAAGTATGGGCATCTTCCTGATTTTGTGACGCATCATAAAGCAATTTGTCACAGTTTCGCGGAGGTTCATACCCAGTGGCAGACAAAATTTGTGTTAAATATTGAGACTTCAGCACTGATCTGAACCACAATTTTTTTTCATTCTACCGTAGACATTACAATGTGCTATTAGAATAAATGTATTAATAATCCGTTAATATAAAAAAAGTTGTCTATAGTTACTTTAAGAAACAGAAACAAATATTGACTTTTTTGGTTGATGCTGATCATCCCCCCAATCCCCCCCACCCCCCACAGCTATGTGACGTGGATTTTAGAACTCTCTGAGGCAAGGAATGTTTGCTCCATGTTTCCTCTTCCGCCTTTCAGAAAGATGGCAGATTTGTTGTGACAAGGAAAACAAGTTCTACGTCTGAGGAAAGAGGAATGGTGATGTCCTGAGAAGAGTGGAAGGGAGAAATAGGGCCAGTTGAGATACAGTAAATACAGAGGAAAGTGAAGGATATATATACAGAGAAAGAGGATGGATTATTTTATCTATAGAGAGAGCGAGAGAAACAGTGAGAGAGGGAGTGAATAAATTGTGGACAGCAATAGAGAGAGTGACTGTTTGTTTGTTTGAGAAAGAGAGCGATACAGAGGGAATAGGGAAGAAACTGAGTTTAAAGAAAGTTTTATTTAGTGGTCCTGGGCCTACTTAAACGCTAATGGGGGGGAGGGGGGCAGGCTGAAGTCTCCAGACAGGCTCAGACCCCAAAGGCATGGCCCTCTATTCAACTGCTGCTCCCTCTGCCAGGGAGCAGGTGAGTGGAAAGCATAGGTAGTGTGGTACTTTTAATCTTGCCAAGCAAAGTGAACAAGGTTTTCATTACAAACAAGACTTAACGTGGTGTAAGATAACAGTGTAAATCCCCTCTGGTTATTAACCTGATTATTTCCAGGCCGGAAATTAGAACCAGTGTTTATTAAGTTATGTGAACTTAATGTTGACTCTCCTTTTTCTTTTTTGGACGATCTCACTTCCTCATTAATGACCGGAGTTTGCGGCCGTATCGAGTTTTTTTCCAAAAGTGTGCCCCTTCTGGGAAGAGTGCGGGTTAGTGAGCCGTTGTAAAGAAGTGAGCCCGCTCAGCAGTTCTCCAGTGCCACCAAAGTGGCTCCGTCTGGCCTCATCTTTATTCAGTTCATTAGATTAGAGGCAAGCGTCTCGCAGGGAAACACAGTGGCCCCGTTATAGATGAGTCTCAGATCGCCTCCACTCCTCTAATTAACCAGCCAATTAATGGCGCTCGAGCGTGCGTGCGTGCGTGTGTGCGTGTGTTTTCTCAAGCAGAAGATCCACATCTTTTGGGAAACATTCACAAAAGAGTGGGAGAAAACATTATAGAGAACGGGGGGCGGGGGAGCAGGGAGATGCAGGCCGGCTGCTAATCCCGCTGTCACACCGCCCACTTGTTCTCCAGCCTGATACGGCTAACTGGCGCTGATGGTGTCCGTTGATTATCGTGGCCCCCGTTCCTGTAGCTATCAGGTAAATCAGCTTCCAGAGACTCGGCGGCGGCGTTCCCATTGTGCCCCAGCGTTGGAGCGTGGCAGAGTGATTGGACGGCGGTAAATGCATTCTCAGCGCAGCGGAAAAATATCCTCAATCTCCACACAATAAAAATTCTGTAACCTGGCTACTGTGTCAGCAGTCATCATCATCATCATCATCATCATCATCTTCATCCGCTTTGTCCGGGGTCGGGTCGCGGAGGTAGCAGTTCCAGCAGGGCATTCCAAACTTCCCTTTCCCGGGCCACATTAACCAGCTCTGACTGGGGGATTCCAAGGCGTTCCCAGGCCAGTGTGGAGAAATAATCCCTCCACCTGGTCCTAGGTCTGCCCCGCGGCCTCCGCCCAGCTGGACGTGCCTGGAACACCTCCCTAGGGAGGCGGCCAGGTGGCATCCTTACTAGATGCCCGAACCACCTCAACTGGCTCCTTTCTACGCAAAGAAGCAGTGGCTCTACTCCGAGTCCCTCATGAATGGCTGAACTTCTCACCCTATCCCTAAGGGAGATGCCAGCCACCCTCCGGAGGAAACTCATTTCCGCCGCTTGTATCCGCGATCTCGTTCTTTTGGTCATGACCCACCTTTCATGACCATAGGTGAGAGTAGGAATGAAGATAGACCAGTAGATTGAGAGCTTTGCCTTCTGGCTCAGCTCTCTCTTCGTCACAACGGTGCGATAAAGCGACTGCACCACCGCACCCGCTGCTCCAATTCTCCGGCCCATCTCTCGTTCCATTTTCCCCTCACTCAAGAACAAGACCCCGAGATACTTGAACTCCTTCACTTGGGGTAAAGACTCATTCCCTACTTGGAGTAGACAATCCATCGGTTTCCTGCTGAGAACCATGGCCTCAGATTTGGAGGTGCTGATCCTCATCCCAGCCGCTTCACACTCGGCTGCGAACCGATCCAATGAGTGCTGCAGGTCGCAGACTGATGATGCCATCAGGACCACATCATCTGCAAAAAGCAGTGATGCAATCCTCTGCCCACCAACCCGCAGCCCCGCGGCTACGCCGTGAGATCCTGTCCATGAATACCACAAACAGGATAGGTGACAAAGCGTAGCCTTGGAGGAGGCCAACCCTCACCGGAAACGAGTCCGACTTACTGCCGAAGACCCGGACACAGCTCTCACTTTGGGAGTACAGAGATTGGATGGCCCTGAGTAGAGACCCCCTCACCCCATACTCTCGCAGCACCTCCCACAGTATCTCCCGGGGAACCCGATCATACGCCTTCTCCAAATCCACAAAACACGTGTAGACCGGATTGGCATACTCCCAGGCCCCCTCAAAGATCCTCGCGAGGGTAAAAAGCTGGTCCGTTGTTCCACGACCAGGCCGGAAACCGCATTGTTCCTCCTCAATCCGAGGATCGACTATCGGTCGAACCCTCCTTTCCAGCACCCTGGAGTATACTTTCCCTGAGTATACTTACATGTATACTCCAGGGTGTGTCAGCAGTAATAACACAAAATCCATTTTTGTTCTGTTATTTGACTCTCACACAAAAGAAAAAAAACACCCACACACTAACAAACACAATTAGCATTAGCATGCTGCTTCATCTGGATAACATTGGGAGATCTTTATCTTATGACCTTGCCATGCTAACAGTTTGCCGCTAGCTGCCTCCCTTGCTCCCGCTGTTTTCCCAACGCGTTTGGTGAAAGACGAGGAGATGAGAGAGAAGCCTTTCTTTCCTCTGTGACCTTGTGTGCTAATGAACCTCTACCGACTGGATTCATCTGATCAGAGAGAAAAAGAGAAAAGAAAAAGGAGAGCGAAATACAGAGAGCGAGAGACCGAGAAAGAAAGTAAGTGAAACATAGAGAGAGAGGGTGGGGGCTGCTCCTTCCTTTTAGTGTAAACCATTTGCATTCTCTCTCACACACACACACACACACACACACACACACAGACATTCTCTCTAGCTCTCTGTCTTTTTATCTACCTTTCTATCTCTCTTTCTCTAGCTCATTCTCGTTTTCGTTCTAACCCCGGGATCTGCTTCTGTCTCATTCTCTCTCCATCTTTCTACTGCCACTCTTTCTCTTTCTCTCTCTCTCTCTCTCTCTGTCTCATTCTCTCTCTCTCTCTCTCTAAGTGCTCATCCCAAGTGTTGTTTTAGTTTTTTCCTCAAACTAACCGTAATCTGGGAGATCTGCGGCTGCGGTGTGTCTGCAGTCAGCAGAGTCTCCTGTCTGTGTACAAAGCCTTACAGGGCCTTTGAACTGCCCCACAACAGCAGGTCAAAACAGGCCCATAACACATTGGCGCTTTGACCTGCACCCATCCTTTCTGGGCCACATTAGCGAGGATCAGCTGGACAGGCTAGCCCAGTTCAGTTCATTTGATCTGCATTAAATGCTGGATTTGTTTGTCGGCTCAACACAGATTTTTCTCTGCGGCCCCCACATCTACAGTACCAGTCAAAAGTTTGGACACCACTTCTCATTCAGTGATTTTTCTTTGTTTTTATTATTTTCTAGATAGTAAAATAATACCAAACACATCAAAACTATTAAATAACATATATGGAATGATGTAGTGAACACAAAAGTGTTAAACAAACCAAAATATGTTTTATATTTTAGATTCTTCAAAGTAGCCATCTTTTGCCTTGATGTCAGCTATGCACACTCTTGGCATTCTCTCCACCAGCTTCATAAGGTAGCCACCAGGAATTATTTTCCAACAGTCTTAAAGAACTTCCCATATATGCTGAGCACTTGTTGGCTGCTTTTCCTTCACTCTGCGGTCCAACTCATCCCAAACCATCTCAATTGGGTTGAGGTCAGGTGATTGTGGAGGCCAGGTCATCTGATGCAGCACTCCATCACTCTCCTTCTTGGTCAAATAGCCCTTACACAGCCTGGAGGTGTGTTGGGTCATTGTCCTGTTGAAAAACAAATGATAGTCCCACTAAGCGCAAACCTGATGGGATAGCATGTTGCTGCAGAATGCTGTGGTAGCCATGCTGGTTAAGCGTGCCTTGAATTTTGAATAAGTCGCCAACAGTGTCACCAGCAAAGCACCCCCACACCATCACACCTCCTCCTCCATGCTTCACAGTGGGAACCACGCATGTGGATTCCATTCATTCACCTTGTCTGCGTCTCACAAAGACACGACGGTTTGAACCAAAAATCTCAATTTTGAACTCATCAGACCAAACTACAGATTTCCACTGGTCTACTGTCCATTCCTTGTGTTCCTTGGCCCAAGCAAGTCTCTTTTTCTTGTTGGTCAGCCTCAGTAGGGGTTTCTTTGCAGCAATTTGACCACAAAGGCCTGATTCACGCAGTCTTCTCTGAACAGTTGATGTTGAGATTTGTTGGCTACTTGAACTCTTTGAAGCATTTATCTGGGCTCTAATCTGAGGTAATTTGCGATTTCTGAGGCTGGCAACTCTAATGAACTTATCCCCTGCAGCAGAGGTAACTCTTGGTCTTCCTTTCCTGGGGCGGTCCTCATGAGAGCCAGTTTCATTATAGCGTTTGATGGTTTTTGCGACAGCACTTGATATATTCAAAGTTTTTGAAATTTTCCGGGTTGACTGACCTTCATGTCTTAAAGTAATGATGGACTGTCGTTTCTCTTTACATAGTTCAGCAGTCTTTGCCATAATATCAATTATTACAGTAGTCAAATAGAGCTATTTACTGAATACCAATACTGTCTAAAGGACACACCACTGATGGTCTCAAACGCATTAAGAAGGCGAGCAATTCCACAAATTAACTTTTGACAAGGCAACCCTGTTTGTTAAAAAGCATTCCTGGTGGCTACCTCATGAAGCTGGTGGAGAGAATGCCAAGAGTGTGCAAAGCTGTCATCAAGGCAAAAGGTGGCTACTTTAAAGAATCTAAAATATAAAACATATTCTGGTTTGTTTAACACTTTTGTGTTCACTACATCATTCCATATATGTTATTGAAATGTTTTGATGTGTTTTGTATTATTTTACTATCTACAAAATAATAAAAACAAAGGAAAATCAGTAAATGAGAAGGTGTGTCCAAACTTTTGACTGGTACTGTATATGCCCTGATATTTCATTCAGCTAAAGTCTGAGTCAGCGCCTGTAGCTTTCGCCTGTTACACTTCCACATCACTGCTAGGGTGTCATCGCCCTCTCGCAAGGTTGCTGTGGAGCCACACACACACTTTCTCTCTTACTTACGCACACACATACACACACACACACGCACAGGGAAGACTGCCACCTCTGAAGGCTTCCAGTGAGTCGGTCTGGTCCATTATACATGTGTGAGTCGGTTTTCTGGGCTTGTCCGTCCATCCCCTCTGCGAGGGGGAGCACCTGCTGGGTTTGACACTTGAGACGTGGCTCCTGGAGCACTGCGGGGGTCAAAGTTTACCCTGAACTCTGGAGAAGTGGGGTAGATCTGAGGTCAGCCTTGTCTGACTTTCACTTTGAACCCCACCCTCAACCGTATCGAAACTACTGACCGGTAGTCAGTGCTTTTTGTACACCTAACAAACAGCCTTTCAATCTGTTGTCTCGCTGGACACTCGCAGTGAGGACCCTGGGCGGCAGGAGACTCAACCGGGGGAAAAGAAGCGATGATTTATGTCTGCTCCCGGTCAGACCCTCGCCGCCCCATCGTCTCGAACCGGATCTGTTAAGAGAGAGCCGGCCCTGTGCCCTGATTGGCTAAGAGCTGATTAATGTCAGGACCTTGTCTGATGGATGGCAGGCAAGGTGGAAGCCGATTGGTGGGTAGTCGAAGGGCTTCTGTGGATACGGCTTTGTTCGGGCCTCTGTGTATACGATTATGCTATAGTCCTGCTGGAGCTTTTTAAAAAAATTATATATCAAAAGCCTTCACGAGAAAATGGTTTTGGCTTTGAACCACTGACCGGGTTCCAATTGACCGTGACAGTTGGAATTATGTGTCCAGCCAACCTCTGACAGTTGTATTTATTTAGCCAGACCATATTTTATGCTGTGATCATCCGCATGACATATTCACAAGCGTAACCCGGCCGCAGCAATAAAGAGGTCGCTTACTGCTTTCAATATCATGAATGTAGGCTGTTCATGCCTCCTGACTGCGTGGGGTCAATGAACTGTGCACCGTTTCTTTATAATCGAATAATACGAAAAACAAGTCATTAATTTACAGTCGGCAACTGCAACACTTGTTTCCTTCTACCTTTACTGTGGCCCAAGAGACCTTCTTCAAATATGTTGCTTATCTCTGGGGCAAAGAGTGAAGGAGACAGGAAGCGAGAAACAGGAAGCAATTATTAGGAGTCACCGAGGACGAGCCCCAAACACATTTGCCATGAGGATAAATTACCTGGTGTGTGTGTGTGTGTGTGTGTGTGTGTGTGTGTGATGTATTATATCACCTTCAAAGGATCTGTGAGCATTATAATGTAACCAGCTGAAGGGGGCTGAAACACCGCTATGTTGCCCAACAAGATCTGATAGAAAAGACAGGCAGTCCTAACTGACATCCTGTAAAGTCAAGCCAACCAGTGGAAATACTAAGATGGGGGGAGGAGGGGCAGGGAAGGAGGGAGGCGGTGTGTGCTGGACAAAAGAAGTGGAGGGAGAGAAAGAGAGAGGTATACGCGGCTTGGGACACGAGAGGAAAGGAAATTCAATTTGATTGTAATCTGATGTACACATTCTACTGTTTGGGAGTTAAATTAGATTTTAGATTTGTTTTGTCTCCCTCCCTGCAGTGTTAGGAAGGGCAGCGTATCCGGAAAGATCTATAGCCGCGTCTGATTGAGAAATCATTCTGTTGGGACAGCGGGGAGATGGTGATCTATCAAAAAGACCACAATGTTTTATTTCACTGACATCCCTAGCAATGAAATATTACACAAACACACACACACACATACACATACACACACACACACATTCATTCATACAGACATACATGCATGCATGCACGCACTAGGATCTTTTTGCAACTTGTTTTCTCTTTCTCTCCTGCTACGGATATCAGCAGTGTGTTCATCGGTAAACTGCTCTGTTTTGCTTTCACAGTGTTAAGCAAATAACCTAATTATTCCAAGGAATCCTTTGTATATAAAATATAATACAGTACAAAGTACAAAAGCTACTTGCGTCAAGACGTCCTGAACCCAACTTGTTCAGGTTTCTTCAAGTTGTTGTAGTTTGAGACAGACTGTTCTCTGATTTCATTCAGAGGATGAGAAACATGATCAATACGCATAAAAACCCTCCCACCATTACAACGAAAGCGAGAAAACATTTTGTGATTCAATTTATTTTTCTCTTCCTTTTTTTCTCTGTCCTATCAGCCTAACATGTTTCGCTCTCTCTCTTCTATGCCTGCCATTTGTCTGTCTTGTCTCGTTCTCTTGTTCTTTCTATCCTTCCTTCTTCCTCTCTCGGTCTCCCTTTCTCTCTTGCTCCCTCTGCCTCCTGCACTCGGTCTTGAACAGCTTGTTAAGAGGCAGAATAAACACCGCTGTTCCGATGGAGTGTAGAGAGTAGAGAAATGCAACCGCGATGCATCTCCCGTAGTTACAGACAGTGGGTGTCCAGGTGTCTAACGCCTCACAGTTACACAAACCCCGCAGGCTTCTCTGTATGCAGAATGTGGCAAGGAGAAATGTATAAATTTGCACATCTTGACATAACCCTATTTTTGTCATTATACATGGGATATTTTTTACCCCTCACTGCTAGGCAGCTAGAACAGCCGCGATCACCCCACCACCACTGTTCTGTGCTGGTGAGAAGTTATATTAGCATTGCTTCTGGCTTAGCGAGTTCACACAAGGCTGCGAAAGGCAAGCGGCACACACACATACACACACCTGAATGGCCTTACCTGCCTGCCTTCATGTCCTCATTATGAAGCTGGGGCCCGGCTTAGGAGCACGAATTCTTCCACCCCTCGCCGACTCCAAGGGTAGCTAGGACAAATCGCCTTCTGGAAAAACCTTGCCATGTTCCCAGTGCTTCCCTGTCTAAATTCAAATCAACTGCCAAGAGCTGGAGAGGGAGAATAAGCAAGAAGATATATCAGGAAAAAAATGGAAATAACCTTCTCTCCTCCCCTGCCTTCCCCTGACCAGAATGGTTTGGCTTGGCAGTCATTTCGCACGCTTGTTGACCTTGAAGGCTTGGCTGGTGGCGCGCTGCCTTCCTACCTCCGGTTGTCAACTCTTATTTGACATGTCAGCTTGTTTCATCAACTTGTTTTTGGGTGGAAGGGGGCCGGACGAGACCCCAAGCCCTTGGTTCTCACCGTTGTTTAGTTTAATTGCAAACTTACCCCTCTATCTTGTCTGGCTATGGCATCACAGATGGATTGCTCTGCCAAGTGAGAGAGAAAGAGAGAGAGAGGCCAGCTTTGAAACACATTTATGTTTCTGAATCAAAGCTTTGAACAGAAAGATCAATATCACAACAAACAAACGTGAATTAAAAGAAAATTTGGAACACAGAACTATATGAGATATCACTTTTTTCAATACGAAATGTATTGATTAAGGGTGTTTGTTTGAATTCACACAGACTTTCAAGGGAGCTACCCACCACTGAAGGCACGGAACTCCACATTCCCCCTAGTGTTCCAGTAAGCCCGTGCTCCCGTTGAAATCAATGAAGGCTAAATCAAGTAGACCTAGAAGCAGCAAACACAGTTGGCTAACACGATTTACACGGGAGCTAAACAGTTATGCAAGTGAGAGGAGATTTTGGATAGTCACTAAAGGGTGAGTAAACTGCGGACCAGAATTGGAGCGGCATTCTACTTGTTTTTTTCCGAGGTAAACAAAATTCAACCATATTAAATAATTCAGTTAGTCTTCATAACATATTCTTATCTAAATGGGCCATGCGAGTTATTCTCAGCGTGATCTCTTATACAAACAGAACATGTTTGTTGTTCACAACAAAAAGAAAAAAAAAGTATTTGGTTCCACTCTACGCAGAGGACAGAATTACATTGAGACTTAAAGGTCATCTTTTATTACAGTGTGCGGCACGTGAACAACGAGAAGAATAGCCTGGCGGTGCTGTGGAGCAAAGAGCGGGCGAAAGGGAGAGGAATGTGGAGCTGTCCTTGGTGCTGAAAATAACAGCGCTGCCTGTTATTTTCTACCTCCTTGTCAGATGTATTTTACTCTTGCCGCTAACCAACCTGAACGGCCCTGTTTTGTGGCTAAACCCCACATGCGAATCTGGCTAAAAGAAATGTGGCGCCAACGGTAAGCGTTTGAGTCAGCTCGGCGCTGGTACGGGTCTGTTACAGCGGTTTAAAAATGACTTGGCGTTTTTTTGAAGGCACCAGGTTTTTTAAAGGGTCATCTCCATCTCGATCGCTCTTTTTCTCTCTTTATTTTTGTTATCTGTTCTCTCTCTCTCTCTCTCTCTCTCTCTCTCTCTCTATGACTCTCCCTCATCCCCGCCATAATTACAAAAGAACGCCTCCTCTCATCCGTGTTCTTTAAAAGTCCTGGTGACTCATGTGGTTATAAGCGGGATTCTATCACCCCGTGGGACTCCAGTAAAAAAGAAGTAAAAAGGAATGGGACGCATGGAGTGGGCCCTAATGACTAACAGCAGCTGGGATGTATCAGTTTCTGGGTCAGGAAACCCAGACCAGGGTGGCAGGGAAGTTTTGGGAGCAAAGTTGCCAAGGTGGCACACACGCTGCATCAATTACAGCACCCAGAAACTGCGGGGGTCCTGCTACATTTAGAAGTTGTACTCCAGGGTGTAAGGTTGACATTTTTCTGCAGTCTGTGAGAGTGTCAGCCAGGGGTGCTACTGTAAACTAGGGAAAACCAATAAGGTAACAGGCGACGGGGAAAATTGTATTTAACGAACCGTTCATAATATCTCCGTTGTTGTGCTGTTTACGCCCGTACTGTAATTAGATTTCCATAGTTATTGATACTGATGACTGTAATTAGATAAAGCCAAGCATTTCACTACGGCTCTAATCGTTAGTCAGTTGATACCGAGTTGATGTGTGTGTGTGTGTGTGTGTTAGTGCATGTGTGATCTTCAATGATCTGCTGGGTGACTCATACTCCCAGATTTCAGAGGACAGTAGACTACAGACATGGCTGTCCACCGATACACACACAACGTCCCAGCTCTTTGTATCCTCGGCCCACCTGCTGCTTTCTCCTGTAAACCTCTTTATAGTCCCCGGCCTTCCTCTCAGAAGCCCGAGGTGACGTGCATTCATACAAAAAAAATTTTTATTCAATCCCGCCTACGTCTGTCTGAAAGAAAGTGAGGAGAAAGGATGGCGTGGAGAAAAGGAAAAGAGGGAATGGAGGGAATGTGACAAGGTGACACACAGTTTGCAGAGTACACTCCAAGCATACACCTGTCTTATCTATCCTGAGTGCAAAAAAAACAAGGACAACAACAATAAAAAAACACAAAACCAAAGGGAATGCGACAGCAAAATCAACGACAGCCAAAGCACAAGCTGGAGGACAGTTGGACAGATACGTCCTTCAGAGTGCAACACAAAAGGATCTACAGACAACACACAGGGAACACGGGGAACGTTGCTGGCTTGCCTCCTGTCTGCTCTGGCGTTGAGGAGAAGGAATACTGCAAGCTGTGAAGTACAGCACTGACTGGATATAAACTCACACACACACAAGCAAACACACGTACACACACATTCATCACGGGGATTGGCCCATTCTGGTCCACAGTGCAAATAGAAGGGGAAGCCCTGCTTGGGGCGTTTGACTGATCCACCAAAACGATCTCTGTCCTCCACAAGCCACTCGTGTCTATATAAACGCACAGAGCTTGTGTCTTTTAACATGGCCTCTCTCACCTAAGAGCCGGCAGGGGATCGCGTTGTATGGTTTGGGCTCTCGAGGTTATGATAAACATACATAGAGATTGGACGGGGCGTGCTTGTTTATCTGCTCTGAGCATACACGAGACTAGAGTGTGTGTGTGTGTGTGTGTGTGTGTGTGTGTCAGAGTTAGACTCCAATTATGTGGAGTTGAAATTAACAAGCTTTTTAAGTCTTCAAGAAGGAAAGATTTGACTAAAATCCCAGCTTAATAAATGGCAATAAAAGTTGCAAATCAAATGCTATTAGTTAGCAGATCCTGTACACGTGTGTGTAGTGTATGTGTATTTTGCAAACATAACTTGTGTAATTGGTTTTCCAGAAGCAGTATAGTCAGTGTGAGTGCTGTTTACCAGCAGAGGAAAAGGCCAGTGGAACCATAGGTCTCTATTGTGTGGAGAGGGAGGCAGGTGTATTCCCTAGTCAGTCTTGTCATTTGGAATCATCTCTCAGTCCCCCAGGGCTAGAATGGGCAGAGCAAATCGGGAACAAACACACACACCAAAACACCACCACCTCCTGCCCACCCCTTTCTGTTTTCAGAGAGAGAGAGAGAGAGAGAGAGAGAGAGAGAGAGAGAGAGAGAGAGAGAGAGAGAGAGAGAGAGAGAGAGAGAGAGAGAGAGAGAGAGAGAGAGAGAGAGAGAGAGAGAGAGAGAGAGAGAGAGAGAGAGAGAGAGAGAGAGAGAGAGAGAGAGAGAGAGAGAGAGAGAGAGAGAGAGAGAGAGAGAGAGAGAGAGAGAGAGAGAGAGAGAGAGAGAGAGAGAGAGAGAGAGAGAGAGAGAGAGAGAGAGAGAGAGAGAGAGAGAGAGAGAGAGAGAGAGGTTTATTTTGGAGTGACAGGTACCTTCCCCAGGCTGACCTCTCTTTCCCTCTAGATGTCCTGTCAGCGCAGTCATGGGCGTCAGGATTTCTGTGTGTATGTTAGTGTGTGTGGGTGGCGGTGTGTGCCTTTTATTTGTGTGGAAGTGTTTTATGCCAACTGTGAGGTTTTTCTCTCTGTGGTTGTTGCTGCAGATGTGCTAACGAGCTCAGTAGCCAGGTTTAATTTGAACACAGTTTGTGTGTGTGTGTGTGTGTGAGAAGAGAGAGTGAGGGAGAGACCCATTCGTTGCTGAGAGAGAAAGAGAGGAGCGACTCCCTATTAGGGATTTGTTTTGATCTTTTCCTCAAACAACCAGTAGCTTACTAGTGTGTGTATCACCGTGTCCAGACTGACCTCTTTATTTTGTCTTGTTTGTTATTTGTCAACGTGTGCGTGCGTGCGTGCGTGCGCGTGCGCGCGCGCGCGCTTGTAAAGCTGTTTATCAGCACAGGTTCGCAAAGCATGGTGTCCCCGGACAATTAGCCAGACCAATCTACCCAGTCTGAGGCAGAAAGTCACCTCGGCAACCCCTAAAGAGTCCAATCAGGGCACCGCGCTGGAACAGAACCTGAGTAATGCTCCTTGAGTTGAGCTGTTGAGGATATAGAGAGGATTGTTTTTATTTTTTGTTGTGTGTGTGAGGACAGGTGTGCAAGGTGTGACGTCCCCGGCGACAGGGTGTTGTGTTGTTGTTTGTTCGGTTCAAAGCCTCGCTGGTGTGGAGAGCCCTAAGAACCTCCTGCTGTCCTTTCCCTTCCTCCTGTCTTCTCTTCCACCTTTTTATTTTCACTTCTTTCTATTCGGTTTTCTTTGTTTCTTTGTTTTTCGTTCGCCTTCCTCAATCTTCATTTCTCCGATCTCGTTTTTTTATCATGATTTTACTCCTTTTTCTCCTTTCATCTGCCCATTTTTTTCTATGCATAATGTTTCCCCTTTCTTAATAGATTCAATCTATCTTGTCATCAGGCTGTTACCAGCTGCTTTCTTTCCCTTTTTTTCTCTCTCCCATTTGTATTATCTCTCTCTCCTCCTCTTCTTCTTCCTCTTTGTTCGTATATTATCCCCAAGCCCCTCTATTGTTCAGGTTGTCTCCTGCCATTACCTCTCCTGGATCCTACGGCACTGGGTGCAGCTGTACAATAACTTTCTAACTAGGTTAGAACAATGTCGCCATCACACACGCATGTGCGCCCACGGCCCTATAGTTATTAGGCCCGCGTAGAAAGCAAATGAGGGATGTTTTACATGCTAATATTATCGATGTTAGCGACATCTGATTTCAGCATGGGTTGGGTTGTGTGTGTGTGTGTGTGTGTGTGTGTGTGTGTGCATGCGTGCGTGCGTGCGTGCGTGTGTTATGTCCAACTCCTGGTCAGTGTGCACTGCAGGTCCTGGTGCTGTTCCAATGATTAATGTGGCACCAGGGGACCCTGATTAGTGACGCTGACAGGCCATGAATCTTTGCTGGCCGGGCGGGACCCAAAGCCTCGTTTCTCCCCTCTTTCCTCCTCTCGCCGTTCCCCTCCTCCCCACCGTGCCCTCCACAGGGGGCACTCGCCACAATTTATAGTCCATCAGGAGCTCTTCCTCTTTCTCTGGCATGGGGCCGCTCTCTGGTAGAGTGTGTGTGTGTGTGTGTGTGTGAGAGAGAGAGAGAGAGTGTAAAAGGCAGAGAGAACAAACAGACATAAGACTGAGTAAAAGAAGTGTCTACCTGTGTGTCTGTATGTTTGTGTGTGTGTGTGTGTGTGTTGCAGCACCCATGGTTCATCTCCCAGTGCCAGGGAATAATAGAAGTTTCTGCTTATCTGGACTGGGAGTGATGGGGAGAGGGAAGATCAGAGGGGGAGAGAGAGAGAGAGAGTAGGTGGTGCTTTCATTTTCAGTGTTAGCGATCAAACTAGGAAAAGGCACTATGGCTTGACAGGTTAAACAACGAGCGCACCCTTTTATTTTATCTTTACTCATGAACGTTTACTAAACCTAACAAAAATTCGGAAGATAAGACCGTTTCAGAACTTAGTTTTTAAAAAGTACTGATGTCGATCAACCAATAGGTGAAAAGTTTACCCCATGACACATTTTGTGACAGCCCCATCATTTGTATAATGAAGGAGAAATGCATACGAAATGTAAAAAGGAAATGCCAAAAGGAAATGTAAAAACCAACTTCTGAAGAAATGTTTTAAGAAAGTAATACTGAAGTAAAAAAGTAAATTGGAAGTACATAGGGGGGGGGGGCTGTAATTCAAAGAAAAATAGCCTACAATCCATGGCATTTTATTTATTTTTGAGTCATTTATTTATTTATGTATTTATTTTTAATTTTGGCAGCTTTGGTCCTTCATATAAACCATGGGGCGATCCCTCTACTCCCTGACATTACCAACGGCAATACACACACACACACACACACACACACATTATAGTTTCAGCCACACCCTGCTTCCAATAATTCTTTATGTACCACACACACACACACACACACACACACAAATGTAGAATCTGACACACCCTGCTGCAGTAATCTCCTATATACCACACACACACACCCATACACACAGACCCCCCCCCCCCCCCCCCAAACAAATACCAGCAAAAAGAGGTCGCTTTGGTTGTTCATTGGCGCGCTGTGTTGCCCCTTTTTTTCTAGTTAAATTCTCCAAGGTTAAAACAACCCCGACCACACACCTGTAATGTTTTGTCGCGGTGTGTTTGGCTCAATCCAAAATGGTTTTGCCTCCCCTGCTGTAAGCTGCCGCAAACTCAAATCAACTCAAATCAGAAACGAACAAGCAGGCCTATAGATAGGCAATCGGCCAAAAAGAAACAAAGCAAACAGGAAAAGTTTGCTTTCTCTTGAAGTATCCACGATATTCCTGACTCCCATGATACCTTGCGCGAATTATGGGCACAACTTCCATTTTGAGCAGTTTAATGCTAAATTATCAGCTAGCTGTTCACAAGTTAATTGCAAAGATGTGTAATTCCGTTTCAGGTCATACTAAAACAGCGATAAAACGGGCTGACATGGTTGTTCCTCACCCCTCTACCATTGAGGGTTTTGAGGACTATTTGAAAAAGTTGCCTAAAGTAACGTCCAGGTGTATTTTTAGCTCCGTTGTAGCGTCCAGTGCATGGTCGCGATCGAGAGGCATTAAACAACACGAAGTGAAGTGCTTAGCTCAGTCATAGTATTACTTGCGTAGAAACAAAATCGGACCTATGTTCGAGTCAATCGAATGGATTATTTCGTTTTTCACTGATTTGATGTTTAGCCCAAATAAACGACTTAACTCACATCGTGAATGGGCTATTGAATGGACCCCCCACTTTGATATAACATTAGTCCATCAAACATTTCTGCAGCTGCATAATCTTTTTACTTTTCACATATTTATGCAACCATGGCTCGTACTAGATGACTGTGGCAGAGAAACTAGTAAAGGTGTCCACTGAAATACTTGGAATTACAAATGACTAAACCTTGATTAAAGAGTGACCCAACAACTTAAAATATATAAGGGTTGATTTCCTACTTATGAGGAATAATTACGTGGATTTAAGTAACTTGAATAGCTAGGGCGAATTCAGGAAATGTGTGGTAAATGATCCAGCAGACAAACAAAAATTGCTCTACAATAATGGTTCTATTAACAGGTTTCGGTCTTATTAACAGTTTTATGTTGAAA
The DNA here is from genome assembly GCA_026901105.3 of Galaxias olidus. Lineage (NCBI taxonomy): Eukaryota > Metazoa > Chordata > Actinopteri > Galaxiiformes > Galaxiidae > Galaxias > Galaxias olidus. Next base: position 21,255 of record JAPMUY010000293.1, on the reverse strand, counting down.
TTAAATTGGATCTGATCCTGAAACATATCATGACATCTCTTTTACTGTGGAGAAGGTAACGTGGGACAGGCTAGCAATTCTTTTTTTTTTTTTACTGGTTTCTTTGCTACATTCTAGTGCATTGTAATGCTAACGTAAATTTTTTTATTTAGGGGGCTGCCGAGATGACTTTCCAGTGTTTAATGTTGAAATCAGTGGTACTTGGTTCTAAATAACTGATTTGATTTGAATTTGTTTTTGTTCACCCACCGTGAACATAGTTTGCTATAGGCCTACTTCAAATTGACCAGAACTTACAGCAAACGTACAGCAAGTAATTACACAAATATGATTATTCACAACTTAATTTGTGTCATGAATACTACTGCTAACTTGATTGAAATTAAAGGGTTAAGTACACTCAACTTACCCACTTGTCCAAGGACTTGTATAAAACATTATTATTACATTAAACTTAACCAGTTGTGTTTTAGATATTCTTATAACTTAACTAGTTTGAGGCAACAAGTTTACTTAATTGTTTAAGTTGTGAAGGCCTACACTAATCAGGGTTTACTGTGATGTATTTCTAACAAAATGTTGTAATCATTAATTTGCAATTATTTACATAAATGTGCACATGTATAGAAATAGTTATACTATATAAAATAAATAATAGATGAATTAAAAAATACATAAAGTAATACCTTGATTTAATAGAAATGATACATTGTCACAAGTAATGTGACTTCATGAACAATGCCAAGTCAAATTTATTTTGACTAGAACATTATGCTTTAAATAAGGCAATCCGGGACATGTGAAGCTATAAATAGAAAAATAAGAAAACAATTATACAAAAAAATTGTACAGCTAATTGTTGCATTGTATAAAAATGCTGCTTTACCTTTATTAGTTAACACTGGGAACAACTGAGACCTGTTCCAGGTGACCTTAGGGGTCAGTAATGTATGTTACTCCAAATTGTTTGGTGACTTGTAGGTGAGCAACAGCATTTTTAAACCAATTATAATGACACATGGATTGGAACTGAGTTGATGTGGCTGTTGAAATTTTGATCCGTGAGTCCACTGTGACCGGTGTAGACAAAACTGGTCTCAATTATGATCAGATTTTAATAATTGCGTCCATTCAGTATTGACAAATAACTGGCATAATTTGTTTCAAACGTTTGTAAACTACTATAGTTTACGACGTTCCTTTCTCTTTTTTTTTGTTTGTCATCATAGCCAAGCCAACGTTGTTCGGGGTTTCTGTTGGTTTCGTGGCCGCATTCGTTTATTGCCTTCAACCGGCAAACTTTGAAAAATATTGTTCTTTTAGCCACACGTTAAGTTTAGCTAAGTTATATGTGCAGCTAAGAACTGCGCAATTCGTCCCTGTTCTTTTCAACTACATTGTTTTTAGTTTTACTTACTTTTTAACTATGTTTTGCTAGCTAACTTGGCGAAAGATTTCCAATGCTGGTGATGCTACAAACAGCGTATCTACACTTCCGCCGGAAGTTCTGCCCATAATTCAAAACGCATAGGGACGTTCGAAAATATCGTGGATACTGTGTCCTCCCCTGTATAGCGAACTTTTCCCGGAATTAGCTGTAGTAGCTTACACCCCAATGCAGCAGGGGAACATTTGACTCTCATTGTGATCGCGCTTAGACGTGTTATAAAATGTGCGCGTATGTTTCTTTTTATATTTAGATAAATAGGCCTCTTTTTTGGAATGTTAATAGTTGTTCATTTTAAATAAGCCTGGTACTTTCCTGTCACGCGTCCTCCAGACTTTAGCCGGAGAACTCCGGAATAATTCGTTAGTTTAAACAGCGCCAGCCTAGTCTACGTTGGTTTTTTATTTCCTTCTAAGCTTTTATATCTCATTCATTCGTTTTCACAAGAACCACCACATTAGTTGGAAACGAAGTAAACATACACCCCCCATGCTCCCACAATGCCACATCTTAAAGTAACAGGCTTAATCTTTTTGACACCATATCTCTAAAGGCCTTTTTATTAGGCCTATTTCCATGTTTTTCATGTCTTGGCCGGGTACTGCAATTGAAAGGATGTGCCATCATTTAAAGATTATTGTTAGTAATTAAAAACAATATTGCTTGTAATAATTGAATTGCCACTGTTCTTTTTTGTGATGTTTGTAATTAATGTTTCTTTTCATAAATTTTTTTGCTTGAAGGCTACATGCCACTGTTGTTTGTTGCGATGTTTTAAAAAAAGGAGTGTATGTTGAAGTATATGGGATTTAATTTATTGTTTATTTTTTTGACTAGGGTATCGAGAATCGTGGAATTTCACTGGTATTGGTATCGACTCCTACATTTCTGGTATTGTGACATCCCTTGACACCCCCCCCCCAGACACACACACACGTACACACACACAGATAGAGACATGTGTAGTCACCCACACTTAGAGACACTTTGACTAATCACACAAATTCTCCTTCACCACACACTCACACGCGCGCACGCACACACTGTAAAACGGACGGCCGGCTGTGCATCCGTTAGCCTCTTCATCCCGGGATTTTTATCTGCTCCTGTCAGCCTCTGTCCCAGGCTCTCACCACAGCTTAGAGGAAGCCTCTCTCAGCACACAGCCCCCAGACCAGGTCACACCACAGAACTTGGCCTTACCCATACCGTGCTGAAACAGGTTAGTGTCCAGTCCACACCACAGAGCTGACCCATACCCGTACCGTGCCGGCACAGGTTACAGACCAGGTCACACCACAGAGCTGACCCATACCCGTACCGTGCCGGCACAGGGTAGTGTCCAGTCCACACCACAGAGCTGACCCATACCCGTACCGTGCCGGCACAGGTTACAGACCAGGTCACACCACAGAGCTGACCCATACCCGTACCGTGCCGGCACAGGGTAGTGTCCAGTCCACACCACAGAGCTGACCCATACCCGTACCGTGCCGGCACAGGTTACAGACCAGGTCACACCACAGAGCTGACCCATACCCAATACCGTGCCGGCACAGGTTAGTGTCCAGTCCACACCACAGAGCTGACCCATACCCGTACCGTGCTGGCACAGGTTACAGACCAGGTCGCACCACAGAGGTGACCCATACCTGTACCGTGCCGGCACAGGTTACAGACCAGGTCGCACCACAGAGCTGACCCATACCCGTACCGTGCCGACAGGTTACAGACCAGGTCACACCACTGAGCTGACGCATCCCCGTACCGTGCTGGCACAGATTATTGTCCAATTCACACTTTGGCACTGACCAATATTTACAACCAGTGCAGAGGTTCTGGTCAGTTTGGGTGCTGCAGTGGGACCTTTCTCTTCCTTCTATAGCACTGTATAGTTCCAGGCCGCTGCCTGTTGCCTCCTTGCAAATGAACAGTGGCACCACAAGAGATGTGAGGAGCGTTCTCTCTCTGTCAATCTGAATGATAGTTGGGCCCTGTTTCTCCCCTCTTATGGCTTGCGTGTTGCCTCAGGCGACGCGGAACGTGTTTGTGTGCGCTTCGTCCCGTGTGTCCTTCCAACTGACGGACGGACAGACTGACTGACTGACTCATGGACAGTGGTCTATGTGAATCCTAATATCACCGGCCTTGAGATCAAAACATCTCTGTCTTTTCTCTTACGGTCGACTCTTTGAAGTCATGGCAGCGAGGGGGGTCCGCCGACGCTTTCAAGATCCAGCAAGGCGGAATCAAACGTTCTTTTCAGATCGTTTTCAGAAAGTTATTTTTTCATCAGAGTCCTGTCAGTCGACCAACGCCACAGGAAGAGAATGGCAAACACACAAATATCCAGCACTGTCTACGGCACTGGAGACGAAGGAATAGAGAGAGAACAACACAAAGGGAAAGTCTCTTGGACGGCAGACGGAGAGGGAAAGGTGAAGGAGGATGTGAGACGAGGTGGTTCGCCCTGACCTTCTGAGGTAGAGAATGGATTTCTGGAGGCGTTGGAATGGCAAGTTGGTGCACCGAAAGCCATTAGGGAAAATGCTGAAGTGCTCAAGCATAATCAACAGACGCGACTACTTAGCACACCTACTTTAGTGTAATTAAGCCGGGACTTTATTGACCAAGGTAATGGCTTTCAATTGTGTGAATAAGTGGTGTGCTGCACTATTTCAATAGGACTCAAAACACCCGTTGACACACACACAAACACACCAGTCCTAAGTTGGAAAAAAAACAAAAGATACGCACCACATGGATACAAATGCAAACACTTAATGGCTCAACAAATTGTCCGTGCGTGAAATGTTTGGTGTCGCCGAGTACGAATGGCTGATGAGAAGATCTTGCAAAGCTTATAACGACAAAGACAACACATACCTACTTCAGACCTCACAATGCTTGTTGTTTCCTAGAATACACACACAAACACACCAGGCCCATCCATTTGTACACACAGCAAACAAGCCCGGCCTGCTTTCCTTTGTTTGATCACGCCCTCTCACCAGACTCCTCCCTAATCCTGTCCTTTCATGCTGATGGAACATGTGCGTGCCGGCGTGCTTACAATAAGAGAGAGATACAGAGAAACAGACTGTCAGAGGAGCACCCTAATGCTTAATACGGACATTGTGTGTTGACAACATGACAACGCGACAACATGTCTGATGTCTGTGACTGCACGTCTTCTTACCTCTTTGTACCACACTGTGTGTGTGTGTGTGTGTGTGTGTGTGTGTGTGTGTGTGTGTGTGTGTGATGCCCAGGCTTAGTGGATGGAGATGGTGCACTTTAGATTGGACCAAATGATAGACGGGAGGGGGGGGGGGGCAGCTGTGGGGACAGGGATTAGAAGAGGGGTTTTCTCACACTAACACTGAGCTGCAGCACGGCCACCGTGTGGGCCCGGCGTGTATCACCTTTCAGCCCGCGTTAACGTCCACACCCCGGCCCTGACATCTGAAGCAACCCCCCCTTCATTCCTTCCTCAACGATCGAGGCTTAGCGGTTAGCACCACGAGAGAAAGCGGCGCAAAATATCTGACTTTCTCCGTGTGCATTTGTGCGGGCAGAGCGTGTGTCTGTGAGCATATGTGTGTCTGCATGTGTAGGAGTGCATCTGTAGTCTGTATATACTGTAGGTGTGTGTGTGCCTGTGTGTTTGACTAAACGTGTACTTTTCTGTGTGTGTGTGCTCGTGTGTGTTTGACTGAACGTGTAATTTTCTGTGTGTGTGTGTGTGTGTGTGTGTGTCGCGGCCCACTGACGGCGGCGGTAGATCAGTCCTGTGAACGGGCCTTTTACATGACAGCGCCATTCGTTACTCTCCCACTTTTCTAGAGGGCTTCAGGCTTCCTCGTCCATGACCAAGCCTCTGCTCTCCCACAACCCAAAAAGGCCTGAGCTTGTAACCTACTCTCGGTGGCAGTCATTCCTCAAGCCCCTATCTGTGGAGCCCAGTGAGAGCTGCTTGTCGCAAGGAGACCTTGGGTTCTTTGAAAGTCTAGTTTATATACTACAGCCTGAGTTATTTTGACAGTTTTCACAGTTATGTGCGCGTCGTCAACTGCAGTTAAGAGGGTGATGGAAAACGTAATACTGCCACTTACTTTATGAAATGTTGATATTAAGTGTTACTATTAAATATATGACATCAAGAATTTGGTCTCTTATTATGTTGGTTTTGTTTGTTGAAAAGGCTTCTGTTGAGTAGGGAACTCATTTCCTCACAGAAAGACAGACAGACAGACCGACCAAATGTTGCAGATCTACCACTGGGTTGTGTGTACCTATGTGTTTGGTGGTAAATATTGTTTCACAGTGAGGATGTCACCTTGAATGCCCAACCAACACTGGCTGCAATCGTGGCCAAGTCACCCTTTTATCTGGTACAAGGTGTGACAAATGGAAGCATAGTGGAACCACTGGGTTCCAGACCGTTAACCAAAACCTCGGATGTCATTTAGAACTAGTCCATCACACTAAGAGTGTGTTTGATCACACCTGCGTGTACATTGGATAAAACAGAGTGTAGGTCATACATAACTAGATACATTTATTTATTATTGGATATAAGAAGTGAGTTTCCTCTCTACAGTAGTTGAAAAAGTCAAACTGCGAGTAAAATAATAACATTCACATTGAGTACTTTATAAGCTAACTGTATGCCTCTGTTTTCCAGATACTTTAAGGAACATGAAGATCGTACAGACAAGCTGTTATGTTAATAGTATCTTTAGACATCCTGCGAGTAGTATAAGCCTGCCAGAAAGCCGATGGATGGTTATTTAGTAGATAGATGTAAAAGAACAAAAGAGACAATCTGTCTCAGACATTTGATCAAGAATTCCTTTTGATTGCGTAAATACCGAACAACTGCTGACTTTAATTGACAGCAGATGGTGCCACATAGGATACAGAGCTGCCTTGCATCTCATGAGGAATATATATATATAAATAGTAGACAGATGTGTCAAAGTAGACAAAGCAGAAAGTACGTTTTCCGTTTACATCGATATTTCAGCTAAATTTTCCTAACTGTACTTTTTACACAGTCTCACTTCAGATCTGTACCCATTGACATCACACCAGTCCATAGTACTTCTGCATCACTTAGGTGTATACGTCTCTCCTTTGGTGTTATTCACAGTACATGATGACCAAAGCCGGGACACAAGACCAAGACAAGGCCATTTCCTCCTCTCATTGCTTACATATTCCGGCTTTGTTATTGAGCACGGCCACGCAGGAGAAGAAAGGAGAGAGAAAAAAGATGAAAAGGAAAAAGAAGAGCCGAATAGTTTAGTAAGAGTGCATTGGGTGAGGGAAAAGTGAGTCCATGTCTCTCCATAGTCAAACGAAAGGGCCTCCTACGCCTCTCCCCAGCTGGCTATATGCTGTCGCCGCTCCCGCTGTGAGCCTGTTACCAGCCTCGCCTCGCCTCGCTGCCCGCTGCTTCCTGTCAAAAGAGATATCACTTCCTCCTTCTCCTCCGTTCTCACGTCTCTTTGTTGTTCTCTTCTACCGTTCCACGCTGGCTCCGTTACTCTCCAGTCCCCTCTATCCGGCCCTCTTCAGTGGCCGGCTAAGCGTGACTAAACAACAGTAAGTCATCACTTTCAAAGTCTTTTCTTTCTTTCTTTTCTTTTGCATTTTTACGCCGACTAATCACGGGCATTGTTGTGACAATCTGCGAAGACTTTTTAATTGCAAGTCAACCGCTTCCACAGAAGAGAGGGAAGACAAATGGGCTTGTTATTGAACACAATTATGCAATGCGGAAATGGAGTTTTTTCTTCTTCTTTTTTTTATGTTCCACTAGGGCTTGATATTTCTCTCTACTGAATGCCAAGCTTACTAATAGCAGTCCATTGACATTTCTAAGGTCCCCTGGGGGATTGATTTGGCACCGGGCTGGCACCGGTAAATGCCACAGTTGAGAAAATACTTAATTTGCAGGAAATATGCAGTTGAATGTTTTGTTTTGGAAAGTATTTCATCTCATCGAACATAATTAATATTTGCAGAGCTAGTAGCACCACAAATAGAGAGGAGCCAACGCGAAAAAGTCCGTCACAGCTGTCTTTGGTACACTGATCAACTGCTAGAACTCCTCCTGATTCTCTTCTGAACACAACTCCCAAATATCCTCGAGCCCTTTTGCCTTTTGTTCTTTATTTTTTAACGTTTTTTTTTTGTTGTACCCCAACAGTGTAAAAAATGTGAATCAGAAGAGGCTGAGCTGCCTTGCACTTTGTTGTCGCCGGAGGTGGATTACATAACGCTGGGATCGGAGTCAAGCTGTTGCAAATGTCAGCTGTCTCAGGTTCCCTGCTCCATTTCGGCGCGAGGACCAATTAAAACGACAAACCCTGCCACAAATGTTCTTTTTAACTTGTGAAGTAGCACATTTTGACACACCGACTCGCTTCACGATGGCGTCATGGTAGGAAAAGATGGCAAAACCAACCACGAGTAAAACCAACCCCAACCCTTCCATTTTAGGAACAGAACTCAGGATTCCTTTTTTTGGCTTTACCGCATCCCACTCTGAAAATAGCTGTTTTGGCTTCTCACGAAGGCAGACCGAGATCTCTCAGACTAAACGTTGGGCTAATCATTTCTGAAAAAAACAGCTATTTCAAGCAGCAGCAGCAACAGCGGCAGCATTTCCACCCACCACACAATCCCACTAGATGTTTTTGTTTTGATTCCTCCTCTCTTTCACTGTGGACACACGCTGTGTGGCGTCTTTACGCCAAGGACTACCATGGAGGAGAATATTACTCCTACTGGGCTCTCACAGCACTCCGTTGTCCTCTCTCCTTCCTTCCTTCTCTCTCTCTCTCTCTCTTTCTCTCTCTACATTTTCCTCTCCCCTGCCTCTCTCTCTCTACCTTTTCTTCTCCCCTACCTTTCCCCTCCCCTTCCTCTCCTTCTCTCTTTCTCTCTACCTTTCCTCTCACCTCCCTCTCCTCTCCCTCTTTCTCTACTTTTACTCTCCCCTTCCTCTTCTCTCCCTCTCTCTCTACCTTGCCTCTCCCCTTCCCCTCCTTCTCTGTCTCTACCTTTATCTCAGTCTCCCTCCATCTTCCTCTCTGGACCTGTTTTTCTTTTTTTTTTCTTTCTTATTATCTTCAACTTTTTCATTCTTCCTCTTCCTCTATGTCTACAGACACTCATCAGATTGAGTAAATTAGTATGCTTATCATGTCCTTCCTCCTCGGCCCACCCCCTTCCCCCACCACTTCAGGCCTGTCTTTCATTATAGAGATAGGAGTCTGACTCCTGACACACACACACACATCGATCCAGGTCAGGCTGGCCTTACATGTCCTCCTCCCACGTCCTCCTATGACACCTCCAGTAGCGCCATACTCCGAAGACCGCGCACACACACATACACATACGCGCGCCAGAGCGTGTTGAAAAGCCCTTCGACAGAAAGCCACGGCGTAATGTGTGTGTCAGTGTGGTCCCTTTGACTTCAGCCAGTGGCAGAACAAAACGGCGGCCATTTGAAGTAGGAGAGGACATATCGCTCGCTCCGCAGATAGCCATCCAATCCTTCAGAATGGCCGCAATGTGATTATATGTGACTCAATTAATTGTAAAATCTCGCCCAAACTAATTGTCTTTGCAGCTGGGTGTTTTTTTTATAACCCGTGGTGGTTGATAAAGAGCAGAGTTTACAGCCCTTTTAATGAGCGTTTAAGAACAACAACATTGGCAAGATTTCCGCAAAAAGGGGTTTCCAGGGAGATTTACTGAGCCGGAAAGGGCAGAGTGGGAAGCAACATTTATTGGGTTTAATGTATCTGAAAACGACCCTCAGGGCCCCATTCTGCTTATTTTGCAGAAACACACACGTTTAGAGTCCCTGTAATTACTTCTATGCTATTAGTAATTTCCCACAATATATTTTAGGTGAACAACTTAAGTCGACGTTATTCAGTGCTTGCTGTACTGAGGAGGTGATTTGAATCTAGTAATAGCTCTGCTGGGTATCGATTGAGCCCAGACATTCTGTTTGATGTGGTTGGACCATGGCTACACTAAGTAGTAGCTGTTATAAGTGTCCGAGTTGGTGTGGACCTAACTTTAGAATGGGGCCAGTAGTTGCAACATCAACGTTTTGGACAAGTCAAAAAGATGATTCTGTTTGGCTTTTGTGAGCTTTTTTTCCAAAGAACATACTCTGTGTTGCAATACTATAAACTGTTATTATTTTTATTACCATAATTTTGCGTTGACAGTTGAAAAGGTCAGACAATTGATGAACCACAAATTGCTTGACATTCACTCGCATCTTGCAAATGGCTTGACATTCACTTGCCTCTTGCAAAAAAACACTCAACGTTTTCACAATAACAACGCATTTATGCAATCAATTTTAATAAACTTCTACATACTCATTTAGAAACGTGTCAATTAATGTTTCAAAACTCACAGTGCCTTCTAACGGGCCACTCTCCAGAAAACAATCATCACCTGCTGTCTGCCTCCGGTGGTTTGTTCATTCTTAACCCAAGGGCTGTAGCTGCTTCACTCAGGGAGACATGGAAATAAGGCGAAATACCCAAACTAGGGTATTGTCGTATCTAATTCTGGAATGGTTGGTTCCCTAACCACCAGAATATTACAAACTCAGATTATGTTTCATGGAAGCATATAGTGGGACCCCCTCTTTTCTAAAGGAAGTTTTTAGATTAGTTTTCTTATTTCTCGCACTTTATTAGCCATTGTGTTTGTTCAACAAATTGAAATACTAGGATGTGGGGGAAAAGCAATTATACAAAATAAATACAGTGTACCTGTACCATCCCTTTTTGTTTCATGAAAGCCCCCAGGGCTCGGAGCTACTCTTCACCACACTAATACTATATCTCTCTTGCAATTTGAGAGAGAGAGAGAGAGAGAGTGTCACATCGTTTTAGACGAGGCATGCTGCATTATTCTTCATTCACCCGTTCTCTGTGTGTGGTCGTATGCTTCTGTGTGTGCGTGTGGCAAGGTAGGATGTTTGAACCTGAGAGAAAGAAAGTGTAAAGTTGTGCAGGTGTGTGTGTGGTTGCACTGCAGGTGTGTGTCTGACTGTGTGAGAGAGACAGTGTGTGACTTTGTCCTCGTTTAATTACCACTGGAATGCTGATGGGGACGTTCATTATAATAGGCCACTGGGAGGTCATACTAGATTTGCACACACTCAGTTTGCTCCTGTGATTGCTCGGCAGAGTCAGTTTTATATTAGCCAGCTCAGGATGATTGAACAATTATTTTGCTGGATAGATAAATAATTGACACAAAAAAAACAAGACACTCTCCCCTAGTTGCTTGCTGCAGTGTCTCTCTCTCTCTCACGTAACTCTCGCTTTCTATCTTTTTTTTGTGGTGCACTTAAATTGTCTTGCTTACATACTCTCCTGTTGCATTGCAAGGGATGCAGGGATTTGGACACAAATGCAAGATTCTATTAATACTATACAGACTGCTGCTTGTCGTGATATGAGTGTCATAAATAATATTATGTTCATATTATATATCATTATTACGCTACAGTGCCCCATGATGACACACGTCTCACAGGCCCTGGCAGACGAAAAAGGAGTCAGTCATGCACTTCAAAAGCAGCCGGGCTATTACTGTCATGTCAGATATGGGCCAGTACCACGCTTAATGCACTTTAAATTCTATCTCCAGCTGAGTGAATTAGCCCTCTATAATGTGCACTTTAGCGTTGCCAAATGACCGAAACTGCCCACCCCGACGTAATGAAGGGGGGAATTATGGGAGCCGGCATATTGTACTCCAGTGACACTACCAAACCTTATTAAATGTGGAGAATGCCTTCCTAAAACCACATCAGCGGTCATTAACAGAAGCACAAACAACAGGAGGTTTCTGGGCTAATGTGAACTAACTGAAAAAATATTGAACTATTAGGACTGCACATTTTTCCTCCTCTCATTGCCTTGGATCTGCCGAGCCAGGAATAAACTTGGACGGCCCCTCCTTTCTTTTCTTCTTCTTTGAAATGCTCCATTTCCCACGACAGTCTTTACCATTGTAAAAACCTTAGTTCAGAGGGCTACTGCGATGCTAACCAGTTTGTGAAAGATCACAAATACATCCTAAAAATAATGTCAAATGGATAGTGCCGTCCGTGAGTGGTAGTCTGACCAAAGGGCCACTGAGAGTGGGTGATGGACAATGGTGGAGAAAATGTGGTCATCTTCATGTTATCAGGGCAGTTAGAGCCACAACACCTGACGAGACAAATATCCTCTCAAGCTGAGACGCTTCCGTTAGAAGAGACGGGACTTTTCTTTAGGTTTTTTTTAAGAAGCAGACTGTTTTGACTGTTTTTCTATTTCAGGTCCATAAAAATAAGCCAAATAACAGCGATTACAGGCAAATCCAATTGAGAACGTCAACCCTGTCACTTCAGTTGATGGCTCTGAAATGAAAAGCTTTTGGAATGCAGGTTTTTCTCTAAGTCATTTGGCCTCCAGACCAATTGGAAGTATCTCAGGTACAGCAGTGCTCTCTGTTCTCGGCCTGTCTTGTGGCCTCACCTAAATGCCAGTCTGAGCATCTTCCCCATTCCCTGACACAGCTACACACAGCTAGGAAAGCTCAATGATTATTACCACTACACATCAGCTAAGGACATCCTCATTGAGTTACAGTGAAATGGATGTCTTTCTTAAAAGCAGTCATTGACACATGGTTTATTAAACAATGAGTAACAATGGTCACCCCCGACAACCGGCTATTACTGGCAATGAGTCAGCCAAATTGCCATAGTTCCAGACTCACTTTCCATTGTAAAACAAGCTAGGTGGGTTAACATTATAACTGTAATTGCTATAATTAAAGTCCTTGATCACCATCAGTGGTTTGTGAACATATCAAACTGTATTGTAATATGTTGTTAATGTAATTTCCAAACTACCACTCTAGCCATATTTATATCCCTCGACAACTCCCTCTGTTCTTCTCTACTATTTCAGTTGGGATTTAAAGGTGGTGGGGGAGAAGGGGGTGCAATAGAAATAGATCAGAAAGAGGAAGACTAGTGGAGCAAATCGGTGTGTACTTTAGTGGTGTCTGCTAGTCAGGATGAGACAAACTGTCTCTCTTCAAAGGACAGAAGGTCAGACCGGACACGCCAAATGTCCTGTGTGTGTGTGTGCGTGTATATGTTGTGCTTGTGTACAGTAAAATATACAGTTTATGTGTGTGTGTATTGAGTGTGCACGTTTTTTCTCACAGTCTGCATGTCTTTATGAGTAGACTCGGTTGCCTTTCAAAACTTACTGTGTGTGACTGTGTGTGTTAGTGCTTGAGTGTCTGCTGCAACCCAGTTTCATTTACTCTGCCAGTAATTACTTGTGGGTTTTTTCTTCGAGGAAATTAATCAACCTACCAACGATGCCGCTCTGTGTTAATCTGAAACTCATCTCCAATTTCTCCGTCGGAGAACGTGCAATTCGATAATACGCCTGTCTTACTTGTATCTGGGACACAAAATGCTCACTTGGTTAACAAGCATCTTTTGAGTCGGGAATCCGGATCAATCCGGTTGGAGGATCTGTGCCAACGTGTTTGTTGGTCGTGCACGGATGGTTCAGATGACTGTAGCTACAGCGCTGAAGGTCTGAATGGAAGGAATGTTTTCCTCGGTTGCGTCCCTGCGATGCGAACCGTCCTCCTCATTAGAACACATTTAGTGAGTGGAACTGCTGCTGTTTCACATCCCTACAGCAAGTCGACTGTTACTTCCCTTAGATGTATAAAATAATAAAACGGAAAATACATTTAGCACTCTCAAACAAATAACAAATGCCCCGTCTTTTTTTGTTTGTTTATTGTTGTTGGTCTTTCTCTTGTCTGTCCCCCTCCGGTCCACAGTGAACAAGCACAAGCCATGGATTGAGACGTCCTACCACGGGGTGATCACTGAGAACATGGAAACCGTCCTGCTGGACCCCCCACTGGTGGCGCTGGACAAAGATGCCCCTGTGCCCTACGCAGGTACAGTCAAGCCTGGTTTATACTTCTGCGTGAGAGCGTCAGCGAATGTAAACGTTCATTTGGCGCTTCCCTTACCAAAAAGAAGTTTATTCAAGTGTGATATTAGTAAACTTATTCTAAACTAAAAATAAGAGAGTATGCTTTCAGTTTACTTTTATATAGTTATCGGAGTTCATTCTTACCAAATTATACTTAAGTATACTTGGCTTAGTATACAGAAAAGTCTAAGTATATTTGGCATATATTTTGCTTACATTTCTGAGAGCCTCTTGCATGACACAAATTTTAATATCAACCTACACTAAATACTACGTTTGTGCTGCGTGTTTGTTGTGTTTTGTTTTGAACTAGGATGCTGATTGGGGTTGTTATTTTCTTATATTTTGGCATTCATTTATTTGAACATTTTGATTTATAAAGAAAACAAATATGTTCTTAAGCCTGAGTACATACGTCTTGTGAATTTTTTTAGTCCACTGGTAGTGTACATGATAAGTACATGTACCTGACAAGTCTACTTAGGTATATTTCATAAAAAACAATACCTACATAGAAACCTAAAGTGCGATTTTGGTGCCGATACCGATATTGGAGATTAAAATTAAATCTATATCACAATGGCTGATATTCACTCAAAGAAAATTGTGACAAAGATATGTAATGGTGGCAGGATTTTTTTATACCGTTTAACAATTAACTTGTATTATTCAAAATGAATCTGTCATAGGTGAACTGAACAGTAATAGTGAATTCATTATAAATAGTTATTGTAGGATTTTTGTTTTCCTCTACCCCATGAGTTATCGCACTACTGCAGGCATGGCTGTTATATTATTATAGGTAAGGGCCTATAAGCTAAAGCATATGGAAGTGTTTTGAAAAGAATTAAATGTATTTCATAGTGACCATATTATTATCCTGCACGTAGATTTTATGTTAACCTAGATGTCCCTATTAAATTCGGAAAAGTATGTGTCCATGCACTCAGATGACAAGCTTGAAAGTATCTACGTGGTTAAGGTTGTTGCCACGGTGAGTTAAAGATCGGGACGTTGTTCATTTACTTTCCAGCATTACTTCTCACCAACTAAGAGACAACGAAGCGTGAAATCATCACTCAGACAAACGTACTGCACTATTGCCAGTTGCGCTGCAAAAGATAGTCGTGAAGACGTCACTTGACTTTTGACCGCTTGAACCTGTCCTGATAGGCCATTGGGGAAATATATTTGCATATATCCCAGCAAGCTCTTCGATGTAATACTAATAATAATTAAATTTATTTGGATTGCGATTTACGTTCCAAGAACAATCTCAAAACGATACAATACTGCTTAAACGTACGTAGTAAAAGATATAACGCATATGCATTTTTTTATTTAGCAACCTTGACTCTGAACATCGTACTCATTAATAAACACCCCTTCAGTTATTTCGGGTCTAGAATTATAACCTGCGTTATCGGCTATGCCTGGACTTTGTCGAGAACTAATAGCACATGACCTATCAAGCACAGGAACAAAATGGGTAGACACGAATGCAGAGGCGATAGGTTGATATCTACTGTAACTGTTGGCCCACCGCTTTTCCGATCGGGCAGTACTACAATGTTCATGTAAAGCTTACTTAAAGGAAACTTAGTATGTTTATAGTATAAAAACTAGTAGACTTATAGTTTAATGAGAGTATACTTAAAAGTGCACTTCCATAAACGTAAAGTGGGCTAGAAGTACATAACCAGTAAGCTTACAGTATACCTATAAGTTCAATTGTAGTGTACTTTAAAGCTTACTACGGTTACACTAGAGGTATACTTAAAAGTATACTTTTTGGGCCAATTTAGTCCCAAGAAGTATTAAAACAGTACACTGCAAGTACACTACTTTGTGTATTGATATTAGTATACTTACTACATAAAGTATACTTGAGAAATATACTTGAACTTCACTTAAGTTTACTTGATAAAATTTACTTGAAGTATACTTCTTTTTGGTAAGGGTTACCTTCGCACAGTAGTTTGCCTACATACTTCAATGTAAGTTTAATGGGCCCACTAGGTAGCAGTGTCGCATTCAGTAATCCAGAATGTACAAAAAACCGTAAAAGGTAGAAGAAGCACAGATACGGAAACTCCCGTTCGTGTCCCGCGAAAGTATAAACAAAGAGACCGAAGGTTGCTCACTGCTTGTCATATTTTCTTATATCAAATCAAATCAAGTTTACTTATAGAAAACGTTTAAAACAAGCAGAGCTGACCAAAGTGCTGTACAAGATATTCACATACAGTTTATCAAACAATACAGAAAACAGTTGTAACATATAGCCTATATACAGTACATATGCTATACTATGTACAAGCAAGTGCATAGAAAACCATTAATATGATTCGAAGGCTATTGAAAATCAGCCTATCTGCTCTAGGGATGGGCATTTTAGGCCATATCACTATTTGAATATTCGATCAAAAATATTTCGGGTAATCGATTAACCGAAATAAAAAGATTATATGAAAAAATATATACAGTGGGGCAAAAAAGTATTTAGTCAGCCACCAATTGTGTAAGTTCTCCCACTTAAAAGATGAGAGAGGTCTCCAATTTTCATCATAGGTATACCTCAACTATGAGAGACAAAATGAGAAAAAAAATCCTGAAAATCACATTGTCTGATTTTTAAAGAATTTATTTGCAAATTATGGTGGAAAATAAGTATTTGGTCAATAACAAAAGTTCATCTCAATACTTTGTTATATACCCTTTGTTTGCAATGACAGAGGTCAAACGTTTTCTGTACACCGGGCGGTGTGTTTGGGATCATTGTCATGCTGAAAGACCCAGCCACGTTTCATCTTCAATGCCCTTGCTGATGGAAGGAGGTTTTCACTCAAAATCTCACGATACATGGCCCCACTCATTCTTTCCTTTACACGGATCAGTCGTCCTGGTCCCTTTGCAGAAAAACAGCCCCAAAGCATGACGTTTCCACCCCCATGCTTCACAGTAGGTATGGTGTTCTTTGGATGCAACTCAGCATTCTTTCTCCTCCAAACACGACTAGTTGAGTTTTTACCAAAAAGTTCTATTTTGGTTTCATCTGTCCATATGACATTCTTCCAATCCTCTTCTGGATCATCCAAATGCTCTCTAGCAAACTTCAGATGGGCCTGGACATGTACTGGCTTAAGCAGAGAGCGGCGTATTTTACGTTGTTTTGTGTCACCTCTGACGGCGTAAAAAACAACGTTTTCTCTTATGATAATTATCTCCGGCCTTTGGTTTTCACAGCCACTAAATTTGAAATATTTTCAACCAATCAGTTAAGAATAAGGACAGACCTAACTAGCAGCTCAGTGCTGATCTCCTTAGGATTGCACGCGATTAACCTATTCTGCATGTGGCAATGTTTGTCAGCTTTTGTCAGTTGGTCAGCTTTTGGGTAGCCTAAAGAAAGTACTTGGGTATTACTTTATTCTCGTTTAAAATTTACTGGTTACACACTGTCATGGAAAAACAAGTAAAAAAGCCTTCTTAACGATCGGCATAACTTGATTCTTGTGGCAGTATAAAGAGTGGCGGTCTAGTGCCTGCAAGTTTAAACTACTTGATGTGGAAAGCAGGTAAAAGGTATCTAATGCATTAAAATTGTGCTTTTTCTTTCTACTTTTTACACATTTTAATGGCATTGGTG
Source organism: Galaxias olidus (assembly GCA_026901105.3). Classification (NCBI taxonomy): domain Eukaryota; kingdom Metazoa; phylum Chordata; class Actinopteri; order Galaxiiformes; family Galaxiidae; genus Galaxias; species Galaxias olidus. The sequence continues at coordinate 4,079 of JAPMUY010000293.1, read as the reverse complement.
TACACGTTATAAACAGTATGTAATCAAAATTGCTAATGAATAATATTTAAATTAACTTTAGTCAAAAATATAAATAAATAACTGCAGCTATAGTCGAATACCCACATCATTTCGAATATTCGAATAATCGTGCCCATCCCTAATCTGCTCCAGTTCATTGTGTCATCTGCATTTTAATTTGTTTGGATACAGCCAAAATGTTACCGAATATCTACTTGCTTCCTACACTGCTCAACCAATTGATTGTTTGACGCATTGAGAAGACGCTTCGCGCGTCGGGCTGTTAGGATTTGGGAGGACTCCCCGTCAACACGTCAGCGGGCCTCGGTGAGCTACGCTTTCCCAGAAACCCTTGCTCTTCGAAGCTACACAGAGCTGTTTACATGCTGCTTCGCAGAAGTATATACTAGGCTTCACACGCACCCAACGGAGCGGAAAGCTGTAGATACACATCGGCACAGAACACAACAGATCAGACAAAAATCTCTCGCGCACAATGGAATAGAACAGACTCCGAAACAAAAACAGCACAAAATAAAATAGACTCACATAGACTCACACAAAAACAGCACAGAATGGATAATAGAAACAAAACAGCACAGAATGGAAAAGAATAGACTCACACAGAAACAAGACAGCACAGAATGGAATAGAAAAGACTCACACAGAAACCAAACAGCACAAAATGGAATAGAATAGACTCACATACAAAGAAAATACTCACATACAAAGAAAATACAAAACTTTAGAACGCATTAAATCATGAATCTATTGTACAGTCGAGGTTCCAAGACTATATTGTGTTGCTTTGTATTCGCACCAGAGACCCGAACTGAATAGATCCCCGAACTGAATAGATCCCGACTAAATCAAACAGGCTAGCCTACACAGTGTAAAGTAGGCTCAACACATCTCAGGTTCTAAACCCAAAGGTTAGGAATGAACGCGGTAAGGTGATTCGACAAAGTGCTCTCTGCCTCCAAGGCATAGAAAGGGGACTTTGAGGCAGGTGACGCTTATCAGCTCATTAGAGAAAAATAGCTCCTATTAATCTCAGGGCTGACAGCCATGGAAAACTAATGTCGCCTGCCACTTTTACCGCCTTCACCTTTTCTTTCTTTTATTTATTTAGTGCCTAAAAGCGTTTTTTTCGTTTATTGTTTTATCGCTTTTTTTAAACGTTTCGCTCAGGCTCTAATGTAAACACGCCGCCCCAACAACATTTATTTAGACTCCTTTTATAAATGAAACTCTCGCATGAGAAGGATCTGATGAATTTGTTTCACAGACCAATAGTACAGAAACCCCTATCCTTTTAATGATTCCATTCCATTTCAAGGGACACTAAACACCTCGGCGTCTGTCTAAGAGGAACCCGAGAGTCTCCGGCTCCCATCGGTTCTATTAGCCTGGCCACTAATTCACGGATACAAATTCCTTCCTCCGGGCAACCGAGGCAGTGAAACGGGAATGTTTAGGCCAACGAACACGGGAGACAAAAGACCCAAAGGTCTGCCGCTGTTGTTCTCGGTGATTAACACCGGGCTCCGTGACTCGCGAAGGTCATGGCTGGTAAAATATCGCTGCGGAGGGGAAAGTGGTGTCGTGCTCTTTTTTGGTGACCGGTGATATTTTTTCCCCCCACTTGCTTTTTTTTTTCCTGGTATGCTCGCTAATAAATGAAAGCCAGAAATGCAGCTACCAAGGAGACCTGGTGAAAAATGCCTCCAGAAAGAGCCACTTTGTCCAAATCTTTCTTCTTCAGTAATTTGTTCCCCTTTTCTATTTTCTCTCCCTCTTTGGCTCACTTGCTCTCTCTCACACACACACACACGCACACACACACACACACACACACACACTCGCTGATACTGTACACATGCTTGCCCTTTTCAGTTGCTCTTCTTGTCGGTTGCCTCTTTGCATTTTTCTCATCCCCTCTCTCTACTTTATCTCTCCGCTCTTGTCCAACTATTGGATTCTCTTTCCTTTTCCAAACTCCCCCGTCCTATTCTCTCGGCTTTATTTGCTCTGTCTTTTATTCTCCTCTCTCTGAAACCCACTTGTCCCCCTGTATCCCATTCCCTTATTATCACTCTCTCGCTTCCTTTCATCCCTCCCTCCCTCTGAGGCCAGCCCATGCAGGCAGTGACTTATGCAGTGGGCTCCGTCTCATCAATCCTGGTTTTGTTTCACTGCAGAAAGGAGTGGGCTGCTCTCCCAGCAACCACATTAATTGCGGTGTGAGAACATGGCCGTGGATTGTTAAGTGCTTTGCTCATTTCTCTCCTCCCCTCTCTTCTCCTTCTCTCCGCACACTTCTTTCCTGTCTCCTCTCCTTTTTTCCTGCTGTACTACGTCCTTTAATGTCTCCATCCACAATATCACTCTTTGATGTAAAGTAAAATACTGAGAGAGTAAAGAAATACAAGCCAGCTAGAGACATGGTAGAAGATCCTATAAATTGATACATTACAGGGAACAAATCATAACAGGGTTGTTTTCTATCTGTGGCAAGGGAGTGTGGGTCTTGTAGTACGCAGGTGATCTTCAGTGAAACCAAATGTATGCCTATATGTATACTCTACGGCCGATTTACATTGAGTAGACTTTACATAATAGGCAGCCATTTCCATAGCATGATTTTCCCACTGGGTGATAACAAGCTGTATGCTAAAGAACACATCTGGAGTATAGTCCCATCCTGTTAGGACTTGATAATCAAGGTGTTGAAGGGTTAATTAATGGGAGCCTCGGTGGAAAGCAGACTGTGGCAGCCTATCAGGTGTTTGTTTTATTGCTAAATTTAACCTCTTTTGCGTGAAATAAAGACACCATTTTGTACATTAGGTTCAAATGGCAAGCAAATCACGTACATTAAAAACTTCAAACTTGCACCAGAAAATGCACCCAGACACACACGTATACACAGTAAAATGAACACTGAACAATAGTCTTTCTATAGATGTTAGGATGTTGTTTGAAATGTCGGCTATTTGTTTGGAGAGTACTGAAACTGTTAGTTTTTCACAATTGCTAAAACACTTAGTCCCATTCTCTAAACCAAATCATCAGTGTCCTACACCCACTGGTCGAATCAACCATGCTTTTGGGAAAACCTTTGCAAAACTATTGGACTCTTTTTGCATTCTCACTCACTAAAACACAATTAGCTCTGTGATGCACTTGGCAAAACTGTATCAACACTGCCGCCCATAAGTTTTTCACAACTTCAACACAGTTGTCGTCATTTACACACAACGACTCAAAATTCTTCACACAGAAAATAAGCCAGTTCAATGTTGTTACCAACAATGAGTACCTTTGAATGTTGATACCAACAATGGATGGGAACAATCAGAGTGCAGAGGAGGAAGAGTATGTGTCAAAGGTCGTGGACGAGGAGGAAGCTTCATTAAGTAGCAAACTGTAACAGCATTGTTTTTGCCAAATCACTCATATAGACTATAATGTGATAATTGAAATTGCCATTTCAGATTGTAAACGCACCCATAGCTGATTAATCAGCAGGCTAACTATTAAGCTACTTTTAATAATTAACCCATCTTCGTCTGACACTGTATGTGGGCTCAAAGCTGCTACTAGCAGGGCTAGCATGACGTAGATGGACAGTTGAAAACTGAATTTCTCCACCTGTATATGCACTTTCGCTAGATGTATTGGCAGATTGCTCGTGTTTCTGCCCTTTCATGCAAAATACTTGTTGCACTTGCTGTAACGAGCATTGTCAGCATCGACTGTAGTGACGTTTAACCATACTTTGGAACGTTTAGTTCTCTCCGCCATTGTCACTATACTGTATGAGCAGGGTCTATCTCTCTGCACGGTGCTGCACTGTGCAAGAGAAAGACATGCACCCGCCCTCGCACACAGGCTTTGAAAGAGAGAGAGCTATAATAAAAATAATTATATATATGTAGGAGGACAAAAAATAACAATTATATATATATATATGAGGACAAAGATAATATATATAGGAGGACAAAAAATTATATAAAATAACTAAAAACAATAATATATGTAGGAGGACAAAAAATAATAATAATATACTGTGTGTG